>BCLH01000934.1:9746-86263 GCA_001602315.1 Zoysia pacifica | reverse complement strand
GTGGCGGAGGCATGGGCTGCGCTCGGGGCGCTGGCATCGGAGAGGCGCCCGGAGCCTGCGCAGCCGCCGCGGCGAAGAGGACGGACATGAACACGGCCACGAGGTGGAGGCGCGCCATGGTCGGTGGTGGTGGCGGGCGGCGGCTGAAGAGCGTGCGCTAGGGTTTTGCTTCTCAAGGTGGCGGGGGTGGTTCGCAACTCGCAAGTGGGGAATCCGCTGCTCGGAAATGGCCAACCCGGATATAAAAAGAATGGGATACGCGGCAGGGATATCGCGAATATCGGTTGGCTCTGGGACGGTCCTCGCCGTCCGATCGGAATCTAGCATCGCACCGATTTTCTATTTTTGTTTTGGATTGTTTTCTGAATCAAAGTGTCAAATGTCGTGGGATAAATAGCCTCATAAAAATAAGAAGAGATAAGGTGACTGTGAGCTGGCTTCCAATAAGCCTGGTCTCACTTAATTTGGTAATTTAGGTCGAAGTAGTTCTATGTTTCTGAAATTTTATAAATCAGCAGCCAAAAAAATTGATGTACTCCCTCTATTTTTTGGTAAATTTCACTGGTTTTACATATCTTAGTGTGCCATTTACTGGTTCATGCTTCATCTTTGTTTTTTATTATTGATCAAAACCCACTTAAGCTTAGTTCACGTAACAATTTGTTCTAATAAAAGGAAATATATATGTAAGTTAATATTCTTTGAATTTTTTTTTTCAATCAACGTCAACAATTTGAAATGAGAGCGAAATTTTATAATGTATCGATACAGATGTGTGAAGAGATTAAAATATGACTATAAAATACTAAAAATATTCAGATCCTTTCGAACAGTTCAATTTGCAACTATGCGGCTTCAGCGATGCAATCTTTTTTTTTTTACTGTAACACCAATTTCAGACAATAAAACGTGCAGCCGTTACTAACGGATCCAAACAGACCATTCATGTACTCTCGCAAGTGAATTCCGTGCACCGGCCAACTATTCAATACAAATGTTCGCGTCAGATAAAAAAGCGAAAAACAAAGTGGATCCGTCGCCTAGAAGCTTTCAGGTAATAGCCGCGAAACTTCTAGTCCTTGGGCGCCTTTTTCCAAATCTTGTTGACATGCTACGAGCTTCGTCCTCGTTTGAGCGGGTCAAGCAAGCTTTTTTTTTTTTTCTCCATCTAAGAAGACTTTTGTATTTGTAAAGACGTACCCGTACGTATAATCTGTCATTCAGCAAAAGGATCCGTTTATGTGTGACATATACTTACACACTGATATACCCTGTGGCTGCCGTCGCGGTCGGGAATTTTAATTTGCTGCGAAATTCGCATTAAACATAAAAATTCTGTTTGTCACTGTTTTTCGGATGTCAGAAAAAACGGACAAACGGTTGGTAAGCTTGGTGTATTCTTTTTGACTTTGCGCCTCGTTTTTTTTTTTTTTTTGTATGTTTGCGTTCCTGTCACCGAAAATCGTGCACTAATGCAGCTGGCGTTTAGCTGCTGATCGACCTCACGCTGATAGAGAATTCAGATAACTCGTCAAGAATAGACGTAATAGCTAAGAACGGCTCCTGGAAAAAGAACAGCCGGTTTGTTCGGTTGTTAGGTTAAAAATCATTTCTAAAAGGATTAATTTGTGATATGAAATAAGTTATCTTAGGTTAGCTGCTGATCGACCCCACCTTGATCAACCTGCTAGTGGGCTAGAAATCAAACCAAAGCCAAACCAAACTTTAATAATGTAAAAATTAAGCTTGAGCCAAACCAGCCCACCACCGTATGTTTCCAAACCAACCATTTGGTAGATTGGGGTCCAAAGTTGAGTAGCTTGATGTTGGCCCGATTTTTATATATTAAAACATAAGCATTTTCTCAACTTTCGCTGTGTGATATCTCTTTAAAAAATATTAACCATCGAATTAAAATTTAACGATGAATATTAAAAAGAAAAATTTTTTTCTTCGGTCAACGTAGAAGCGTGCTTCTACTCGGCGAGAGCAGGTACGAACGGCCGTGTCATCACTCTAACTTTTTCAAATTTAACATAAATTTTGACTATAGTTATATATAATTTTTATATATTATAATTTGCTTTATCATTAAAGTTATTTGAATCACAACTTAAAATTTTACATATTTGAATTAATTTTTTAAATAAGTTAAATAGTCAAAGATGATATTAAAAATCAACGGTAAATAATAATTTAGGAATGAAGAAAGTATGTGGTAGTACATATGGATAATGATATAGATAACTGTTTTGTTAAATTAAATTTATTTTTGCTATAGATTTAATAGAACTATTCTAAAAGATATAAAAAAAGTTTTATTAATTTATTCTACTTCTATGTCTTGCAAGTATATGCTATAATTAAATAGCTTCATATGTAATAAAAATATATATTTAGATAACTTAAATTGTTTTATCTTCTAAAAATACCTCTTGATTACTATAATAACTAAGATTCAATTTTTTTCCGCTTACAACTCCAGTAAAAAAAAATAGTAGCTTTAAACGCAATGTTTTAATTAAACATTATCAATATAAATTAGAAATAATTTTAAATTTATTAAGTTACAAAATTAGAAATAATTTGTTTTAAAAATACTTTATTAAAAATATACCGATGCTACTTTTTATTAAATATTTTATAAATAACAAATGTTACATTTATGCTTTAAAAACCATATCGACAATTTTTTTAACTGAAATATATATTTTTAAAACTTCATCATTCGTGTCAAAATAACTATATTTTTATTTATTAAATAATAAATTTAAAATATATTATTTCAATTTAAAAATATATAATAAAAATATACATAAAAAAACGACAATTGTCGCTCATATTTTTTTGTTTATCTTCGCAAAGCGAACCGGTACTCCTGTGTGCATTTTAGGCAGGAGCAGAACTGCATTCATGGCGGCGCCGATGACAAGGAGTGCTGCCGTCATGCTCCTTGCGTCGCCATGATTGCTGTGCTGGTGGACGGGGTGCTGATTCCGAGGTTCGGCAGCGGCAGGCGTGGGTGCGTCACCGCTGTTCGACCTCCAACGTCGGCCTGCTCGCCAACCTGTTCAGATCCTGGAGCAGGCAACGGAGGTGGCCTGGCAAGTTGGCGACAGACTCGTTTGCTGCCAAACGAGAGGGGGAAGCGAAGCTTTGTGCCATGAGGAATCCATTTGAGGCACTCCGGGCATGGGAACTACACGGATCGGGCGTCCAGGCATTAAGGCAGAGCTCCTATTTGCAGTCTAGAATCAATATAGGAATCGAAGAGGATGAGATTACAAGGACAAGAGCACGGCGAGAATATTAAGAACGACATGATGTGGGGCCTGTCAGTGAGCTCGACGTCTACGGCAGCCGGCGCCGCCCGATGGTAGAGTCGGGAGTGCCATCTAATAGAAACCTTTTTCAAACCCAAACCAAACTCAACCAAATTGATCTGGTGCTGCAACCAAACTAAACCAAACTGTAAAATCTACCAACCATTTCAACCTACCCAAAGTACATCCAAGACAGGAACCAAATCTTTGGAATCGGTTTCAACCCGAACCATTTTCAGGTTTACACTCTGATAGAGAATTCAAATATCTCGTTAAGAATAGATGTAATATGAACTACTAAGTCATCATCCAACCACTAGCTAAGAACGGCTCCTGAAAAAAGAACAGCCTAAGACTGAAAATCATTTTTAGAAGGATTGATTGTCAGTATGAAATAAATCATCCTATGCTAATAATTTAATTTTTATTTATAAAAAATTTCATTAAGGCGAGAATATATATTTTTTTTTCTTCTAATGAGCCGAAATGAAAATACACCTCTCACTACATAGAATTAAACCGGACCGCAGAAAAAAAATACAAATATAGATCGAGTTTTATTCTTATTTTAAAGAAATTTTCTATGAACAAAAATTAAATTATTAATCTAAAATGACTTATTTCATACAAAAATCCTAGCAACCGAACAAGCAATAACTGGTCTGCTTGTAGACGATTTTCGTCTCCTTTGAACTCGATTTTATTATCCTTTTCGTACTCCATGAACAAGTTGCAAGGGTGGATATATGTATTTCGTGGGATTAGGGTGTAAGCATGCACGATAGGCAAAAGTGGGACACCCCGACAAAAGTGTAGGATACTTGTGGCAGTCTGGTTTCAGAGTCAGAGGCGTACTCACAGGGTAATCAGACGAAACCGTGAAACATGTACTGGGTGTCAAAGCATACGAAGATTGCGTAACGTTTTCGAGACGAATTTGTCAAACACATAACATAATTCATCCGTTCTAAAATATTTAATTAATACTATTGAATTTTACTATCATCTTTGACCATCCATATTATTTTAAAAAAATTAATCAAATATGTACAGTTATAAATCACACTTCAATTATCTTTAGTGATAAAATAAATTAGATACTATAAATTTTTTTTAAGATGGGAAAGAGACTTTTCTATTAGTTTGGAAATGAATTACAATCTTTGTCTAACAGTTGTTCAATACACGGGAGTTTACCGCAGTTGCTTGTACTGATAAGCCGATGGTCTCAAAACGGATCGCATCAGATATTTGTGAACTTTAGCAGATAAAACTCAACTATACAGAAATGGTCTGAGCTTATTCTAAGATGCCATAAGCCAAACACTGGAGCATTGGTGATTCGTGACGAATACTTTAAACCTTTGGCCATTTGACCTCAATCAAATGAATTTGGCACCAGCTTACAGGATAAGCTTGGAACTCATTGTTGATTACAGGAGCGCAGTATTGATTCCTTGAAAGCAAACGCTTGATATACAACCTATCAAAAACTCTATATCCTACACAGATACTCCTACCCAAGAGGAACTTGGCTATTCATCCTCCATGTTGGATGGGCACGCAATGCCCAATTATAGTTTTGAATAGCCAAGTTCCCTATCAAAACCTCTTCCCTACCCAGATGTACACGCAACAAAGTGCAAATTCTGAAGGATCTTCAACTTCATGATGCCATGCTTGGTTATCTGCGTGCAACCTTGCAGTTTCATCTCCACAACTCCATGTGAAAGAATCTCAAAACAAAATAAATCCTCACCAGATCATGGTCCACAACTACAAAAAGATGTAAATGCTTCGAAATATCATAGTGAAATAATCCGAACCCAAGACCCTGCCGCCTAAAAAAGAACAATATTGGACCAGAGTGGTTCGGGTTCCCAAGTTAACTAGGCTACATAACACAGAAAACAAGAAACGCAGAAATGTACAAGTGAAGATTTTGTTACCTACACTTTACAAGGTAGACCATCAGTATATTAGTCAACTTTTTTCACTCGGTCGTTACTGCCTCTAATAAATCTTCGCTGTTCCCTTCAGCAACTTCCATTTCCTTCACCTTTTCAAGCTGCCTGAGAAGATCTAACCTATCCGGGCCATATGTGGATGGTATCTACACATTTACAAAGCAACCATTTTATTTACAAACTGCAACCGTGGAGGATTAATGAGGGGTCATATCCACATATCTTTGGATAAATGCCAAAATAGCAGCATGTCCAACAGCAGTAACCTGGGAAAAACAATTACTTACAATAAGCTATGGATGAATATATGACCCGATGCTCATCATCAGAAGTGAAGAACAATGAATGATGTCGCTCAGCACATAAGAAAATACATTAGCCATGTTGATTCAGACATCAGATAATATTAGTATGGCATGAGTCAATACGGACTAGGTAAATAGGTAATAGGATTGCACCCCTCAAATAAATGGCAATGTGGACCTATGTGACTTTTCCTTGCTCAAGAGACAAAAAAAAAAGTAAAAGAAAGACTCACTGGCAGGAGCATGAGTATTCCTATAGGAACAACGGATGCCAAATCTGTCAGGGTTCTTTGAAGAGCTTGTTTTTCCTTCTGAGTAAGCTCATCCCCGATAAGAGCTCTTCTTAACAAACCCATAGCAGCTCCTGTATCAATTGCTAAGAGTTGTGTGCCTTGACCACAGTCTGCGAAGGATAAATGCAAAATAAAGAATTCTTTAAATAGCAAATTAACTGTGACCATATCACCATTAAAAAAACTCTTAACCATATTGTGACAGACATAGGTTGGTGTCAAGATACAATCTAGAAATCAATTATATTATTTGGTTTTTCTTTTGAAATTATTCATAACAAATACCATGAATGCCTTCAGGAAAAACTGAATTAATGTGGTAAAGTATTTAATTAGTTTCCCCACTTCTATCTATGGGACCAGTAATATTCAAACACATCATACCGTTGTAGTTTCCTTGACCATCTCCACTGACTTGGTTATAGCATTTTCCTTCTTGCTAGCTGAACTAGATGGAACAGACATTGCTGGCGATGGTGCGTTTGCTTCATCTGGCACATCATTTACCTGAAAAACAGTAAAAAAAAATCTTTCAAATTGATAAAAACATTTACTACAATGAAGCTAGATATCATGGTTAAAATGTGGTCAGAATATGCAACTGCTCAGAATAAAAAGAATAAAAATAAGTTTAACAACATTCAATGATTTACTGTTGAGATCCCAATTCAGTACGTATTTCAAAACTCTATCAGAAATACATACCTCTTCTTGAGCGTCGTTTGCACTCTTTTGAACTCTCTTTTCTAACTCAATCAGCTCACGCCTTAACTGTGCAAAGCAGAGGATGTCATTTGACTCCATGTCACTCTTCTCCGTGGTAACAGCGGCCTACAAGAAAAAAAAGGGTGAGACCCGTTTTATGTTAGGAACAAGATGCAACAAATCATCTTTAAGAATGCATGCAGTCATAAATCAGAAAAAAATGGCCACTAAAATACACAAAAAGTCTCGATGTTTACCACTTAAATATTATATTTGTATTTTTGCGTTTTCAAGAAATTCAAATAATAGTAATACTCAAACATATCGAAGACCATCTGAATGTCCAAATTGACTAATAGTAAAGAATGGAATGGGAGGAATAAATGGCATCTCCTGAAGATCAGATTATTTCATGAACAAATAGAACAAGAAAGTATATTCAGTAAAGTTGATTGTAAGCTAAATAATGTGATTTTTTACTGCTAAATGTGGCAGCAGGTACAATTCAAGGAAAATCTGGTGAAATCTCACGTTTGAAACTAAATTACTGCTCCTCTGTTCCGTATTTCTTCTGTAATTGTTATTGAATGCATAAAGAACTGAAAAACATATGTTAAAGATTCATACGTTTCGGTCTGCAATTTGAAGTTCTGGCTCAACCTTTCTTTCAGAAGGCCTACCAAAGATCTCCCAAAATGGGCGGCGCTTATCACCCGCACTGACAAGAAATAGCAAAAAGATATGGCCATGTTTATTGCGCACCTTAAAATCATGGAAGCTGCCACAACCATGTCAGAATTAGTTTTAAAGGAGTGTCACCTGTGTGCTGACTTTGATGGTACTGAAGCCTCACTAGGCCTGCTACCTGTCTGTCCACATCCATCCTCGGAATCAGGTGATGATGGCCCGTTACTAGCATCAGCCTAGTCAGCCATAAAAAGAATTTAGTACAATTTTCAAGAGTGTAAACAAATAATTGTAGGGACCTGCAATACAGAGGTCAAGTATGTTGGATCTAGGATGAAACAGCAAAGAATGGGAACTCTCTCTCCCAACCCCAAGCAACGATCCTAACAATCTGGTATTCAGAGATGCCAAGCCCTCCTCCCACCACCGCCCTGCCGCCGCTCTTCACCTGGGCGCCGGCCTCCCCCTCATGGGCGCCGAACCCCACCGGGGCGCTGACCCCCCATGGCGGCGCCAAACACCTCCTGGTAGGGAGGAAAATGGAACGGGAAAATCCCGTCCCGACCGGTCCCCGTATACCGTATTAGATAAATTTTCCCGCTTGTTTTCGGTTTCGCAAATGGTAAACAAGAACGGGACGAAAACGGGAAAAATAATACCGGATACGAGATCGAAAATGGGTAGCGTATTTTCCCGTCCGTTTTACCGGGATCCCGTATTTAAACGGGATATCCCGTTTTTTCTCCCGTTTAGTCCTATACGGGTTGGGAGACAAATAAGACCCATCTACCCACAGTCTACCAGATTCGAAGCCCGACGCAGGACAACAGGAGGACATGACATGCAGTGGGCTCATGTGGACTGGCAGAGGGGTGAGGATCCACGATCGAGTAGCAGGCTGCCATATAAAAACATCATCCTTGTGGTTTTAATTTTTTATTGGAATTAAGTGTTCAAGGCTGCTTCACTATTATCGGCTTACTTTAAAAAATAAATATATTTGTCTCAATATTGTTTTTATTTGATAGACGGATATTTCTGACTAAATTACCGGTTCTTGACCGATACCGATGTATTACCGTCCAAATTTTTCCGTTTTTCGAATTCTCGATATCTTCCCGATCGTTTTCCTTTCCAAATTTCCCGTTTTCGTTTTCATCCGTTAAAATAAATATGAAAATGAAAACGGTATGGGTGTTTTTCCGACCGTTTCCGTCTGTTTCATCCCTACCTCCTGGGACAGCTTGGTCAAGGCAGTCAACGAACTGACTCGCACCGTTGCCGACTTCTCCATTCGCCTCTCCATCACCCGCTGTCACCGTTCCACCAATGTTTTCCTATGAGATACAAGACTACGACACGAAAGAGATACCGCTGCCGAGCGCAACAAGCCACCCCAACACCGTAGCAACAGACGCCGCCGCTGCCGCCGTGAGCCTCCCCCTCGTCCACGTCAAGGCCCTAGAGGGCGACAGGGCCACAGACGCAACTGACCTACCGCTGCCCAACATCGTCCAAGCACCACGCCACCCCAACTGGACCCAGTGAGTCCACAAGTTGCTGTCGAACAACAAGTGACAACCCTACGACGTCTCCCGCCGTGCCGGCCACCAAACCTCTGGGGAGGCCTCGACGATCATAGCCATCGCCGGCCCCCACTCGTCAAGGTGCGTGGCATGCTCATCATCTCCGACACTAAATCCAAAAGCGTCAATGCTTTCTGCAATCTCCCTGGTGTCGACGGGGCCAACGTTGAGCGCCTCAACCTGCGAGACCTCACCCCTGGTGGTCACGTCTGGCTCGTTGTGATCTGGAACGTGAGTGCCCTCATGAAGCTCAAAGAGGATAGGGGTTCCACAATGACGGCTACTGACAAGAATGCTGTCGAAGCCGGTGGTCATCCGCCCATACTAACATTCGCAGCCCCAGATTGAGGACCACCTCCTCCCGAACTGCAGCTCGAGGACGAGCTGCTTGCCAAGGGGTCCTCGAGCTGCTTGCCAAGGGGGGAGAAATGCTATGTGCGCCAGAATGGTCCCATCTAAGGGCTAAGATCAGCCCTTATTATCCTTTTCCTATTTTCTCTCATTTAGGATAATCCTTCCTTTAACTTAGGATCTAGAGTGTGTGAAGGTCCTATAATCTAGAAGCTCGAGTGGATCGGATCGGATCCTTTAAAATAGGATTATAGTTAGCCTTAGAGGCTATAAATAAGTATAATCAGAGATTGAAGAAATTAAGCAATAGAACAGAAAAAATCTGTTCTAGGGCTTCCCCCTGTCTCTTGGGCGCCGTGGTGCTCACGGCGCCAACTCTCTCCCAACCCCGAGCAACGATCCAAACAGTATGACCTAGAGTGTTCTCTGTTCAAAGTATACTGATTAAAAATGAATTAATAACACAATTTTAAAAATGTTGAACATGCTTATTCAATTTTCAAAAAAGAAAAATTGTTTAGCTGTTTTCAGGCAGAAAATCATATAAATGCATACTAGAAAATAATTTGACGTGTGTTGTCTGCCATTTTGACTAATGTCAATGCCAACATGGGAATATAAACTTCATCATTCTCCTTGTATAAAATAATACATGACCTCATCGTAATATATATATATATATATTTTATAGTGTGCTCTGCTCAAAGTATACTGATTCACAAGTGGAAGAAGGAATGTCTTTAAACACAACGCACACAACAAATTATCTGTCCTAATATCTTTCAAAAAAAAAGCACAAGCCTAACTTATATCCTTCACCAAAGAACTTAACGAAAAATTCAATATCTTCATAAAATAATGTGGTCCCATACTTGTGATGCACGGTTACTCTTTCTTAATTTTTATTTGTAAAATGCATGACAAAATAAAGGTACAAAATAAGTTTTTAAGAAAAAGACAGCATGTTAACCTCCATATATTCTGCTTTTGCTCGAAAGGATGCTTCAAGAAACTCGGCTTCTTTCTTCAGTCTTCTGATGATTTCAAGATCAGAGCATGCAGCCTTTAGATCCTCCTTACCATAGTTGGAATTAGAAACATCTAGTTCTTGAAGCAAATTTTATAACTTAACCAAATCTTCTTCAACACTTTCAAGTGACTGAGATAATAGAAATTAACCTCGTCAATATTTAATAACAAAGATGGCATTTCTTCAAAGCCTTTATCATGGTAAACTAGAAATAAGTACCAGAGAATTTATGCTTTTTGGCAAATCAAACACAGGTAAAAATATTTTCCCCTAACATAAAACCTGTAAAAGGGAAGTATCAAATTTAGCAAGGTCTAGTTTGTTAAAAAAGAAACAAAAAAGAGGGAAGGTACATGTCTGAAATGGATTCAATCCTGAGTCAAGCACATCCAACTTATACCCAACCTATCTCTCCAGTATATCCAAGAATATATGAAGGGGGGCCTACCACAAACATCTCTAACACCTGCGAGATCAACAAAAATGGTAGCGGCACTTCTCCCCAAACAAAGGTTGAGGACAGAGAACATGAAGAGGGCCTGTCCATCATCTCAGACAAGAGACCATCTCTTAGAGATAATTGGCAACATGTAGGGATGAAAACGGACGAGAACAGTCAGAAAAACACCCGTACCGTTTTCATTTTCATATTTATTTTACCGAACAAAAACGAAAACGGTAAAGACGGTAACAAAAACAATCGGGAAAAATTCGGAAACCTGGAAAACGAAACAATTCGGTTGGTAATACATTGGTATCGGTCGGTAACCGGTAATTTAAGTCGGGAAACATCTTCTATGCAGAACTAATATCGAGAGACGTATATTTTTATTTCTTATAACATGTGCATAAGACAATTATTCAATTCTAAAAATGACAAAAACCAAGAGATGAAAAATGAGTGTTTTCGCGACTATAATGAGTCCTTTATTTTTTTTCATCACCGTAGTGTAATCCTGACATCGTGAAAATGAAATTTGCGAATCTTGAAGCATTTCCTGTTTCCCCAAGTCACAACACAGAAAGTTAATAGGTTTGAAAAAAAAACGCAAAGGGAATAAAAATACTCAAAATGCTCTCATTTAAGAGCCGCAACTACCCATCCCATTTCCACATCCTTCATCTCCGTCGCCCTGCGGCCCTGTGCACCTCGGCCATGTCACTGCAGATCGCACATAGGGTCCATCTTCCTCGGCGAGCGCGCGCATGGGGTGGTAGGAGAAGGGGCAGGCGCATCTAGTGAGGATCTCGTTGTCGCCAGGGATGAGGTGAACGCCGGCCACCTCGCGTCGTCGTCGGCCAGGATCTGAGAGAGCAAAATGAGGAATCGGAATGGCGGGAGGTGTCTTCATCGGCGCCAAGTCGCTGCCGGATGCTGCGTGCCGTTGACACCTTCCCTCCGGCGGCCGCTGCACCTAGTAGCACCCATCTCAGGTGCTCCTCCCCTCAACTCCCCATCCTCGACCTACTCCCACACCATTCCGCATTTGGGTAAATGGGACTAAAAAAAGGGGACCATCCCGGTATAATACGGGATACCGCAAATACGGATGGAAAAACATGTCAACCGTTTTCGATCCCGTTCCCGCAAACTTGTTCCCATTTTCGTTTTTTCTTCATTTTCCCAACAAAATGAAAACGCTTGGTTGAAAACCGAAAACGGCACCGGGATGGGCGGGATTTTCCCGTCCCGTTTTCATCCCTAAACATGTGGTGACTATGGCACCAATCTAGGTGCTTTTAAGACAGACAACTGTAGATGCAATAACAGAAGTTATGCAGTTCATGAGTAAGGGGATGCTGCACAGCATTGTCTTATAATGCATTTAAAATCTGGACTTCTATTTACAAACAAATAATTACAGATGTCAGACATGCTAAGAATATAAATATAAAAATAATAAATAACAAACTTTTATAAGCATGTGAAAGGCACATTCTACAACACGTACCTTGTCAAAGGAAGCAAACTCTGTTCCAGCAATTGATTGTTCTTGGGATTCTGGCAAGACTGGCACATCTTGGGCTTTTGACATACTGTTTCTACATTTTGAAAACAAATATTTTGACACAATTGATAACAAAACATAAAAAAAGTGATAGCTGATACAAAAGTCAAGGTCCTGTTTACTTTGCAATATCCAGCTCCTTCATGCGGTCACTCAACATGGCATGCCTACAAAATTTTTATTAACATGCATAAGAGACATTATCATAGCAGTTAGATTAGCTAACCATAAAACCATAGAAAGCTGGTCATCACCAAGCCAGAACATACCCCTTGGACAAGAACCTTGCTGCCTTCACATTTGATGGGTTCTCAAGCCATGAGCTGTACTTGATAAAACTAGTCATCCAATAAGAACACACATTTAGCACTCTCGATATTATTTCCTCCCTAGGCATTTCTTCTCTACCTTCAGTATCAGTTGCTGCAGTTGACATATCAACATTGTAAAAGGGAAGCCATTCAAGCTCTTCAGACTACCTGAAAGTGACAAAGGCATATGAACATTTACAAAGCTGAGTGGTACTTGGAACTTCTGCATTGCTACATACTGACCTCGACATATAACTGATATGAACTAATTGAGGACAGCTGTGGATAATACAACACACTCCCACCAACAAGATACTTGGATGATTGAAAGCTAGTATAAGTTGAATATCATGGGAAATAAAAAGGTACATTGAAGCTTATTGCCGAAACACCATTTCAATGAGAACAGAAGAATAAAGATCATCAATCATACCTTACAATACCATTAAGTGAATCATCCAGATCAGTAAGACGTTTGGATGACAAATATCCCTGTGTGCTTCTGCCAAAAGCAATGAAAAAAACCAAATATCGCAAGATCCTTTTCCAGAACCTACGGCAAGTAACGGATAATTATCTTTGACTGGAGCCATGTAAGAGGTCACATATGACCATATGGACACATCTAAGTTCTAACCTCGATGCTTTCACTTGTTGTCAGTCTTGACCATATCTTTTCACGATCAAGAGCATGAAGCAACTGCTTCTGAACTTGATCAATCCAAAATGATATCTCAACACCACTGCCATTAGCAAGCTTAGGACGAGCAGCACGGGGACCAAAGTTATGCAGGAACTCTCTTTGAAGAACAATGTCTTTTGTCAAGTTATATGCTTTACTCAGAGGAACAAAACCAAGAAGCATATCCATGAAGCACCCAATAATATCAGGGACCATTGAGGAGAACTGTTGACAAGAAACTTTTGCTGATCCAAGCTTTGTTATAGCAGCAAGACAGATCCAACTTAGCATAAGAAGAGTAAGGTCACTTTCACTAGTATTCACTGGCTCGTCTTCAGAGCATCTGATGGGGAAAAAATTCATTAGTCTGACATATTTTGTTATTGATCATGAGCATGGAATGGTCTAAAAGTAGTATAAAACGTACATTGCTGTCACAGAATTAAACTGTGGATCATTTTCGAAAATGTTCACGAATGTCCTCACCACCAACGGATTTTGATCAGAAGAATACAATTGATACAATGTAGGATCCCTTTTAGGTAATTCATTCTTGATAACAGTCTCTAGAGGGCTGAGCAGACGAGACAAACTGCAATGGAATCAAACATCATCAAATAAGTGCACCAAAAAAGCTCTGGAGCTTCGATACTGAAATGTATTATTTGTTATGTGTGCATAATATAGAGGATTATTCCACCTCTTCTTCACCATGCTACAATTAAAAACAAGCGATAGGGAAGAAGACATAGATAATCTGCATTTATGGCAGCTACCAGCCAAAAGATTCAAAAGCATACATCTATCTTTTCTAAAAACAAAGATAAAGATAGAAAGCAGCTTATAAAAAAAATGTTGTTGCTGATACTATAACTTGGGAGTTTGGTCCAAAGGGACATTATGCACTTAAAAAATTGTTTGCTCCAGGACATCCATTGAGTTACATGAAGGTAAAGGCAAAATCTAGAGGACTAACCTCCTTTGAACAAATACATTAATATTTCTATCTCTGCTATTCCCTCGAGATGAAACATCTATAACTGCTTGCAACAATGAGTCCACAGCCGCCTGCATATAGCCTTCATAAGATTTCAGGGAACAGAATATATGAATTTAGAGCTGCGCAATTACAAGAAAGAATATTGAAAGATTGACATGTAAGAATCAAGAAACATTAACTGAATGCAAGTACAATTGAGGTTCTTGGCTATAAGCATAAACCAATCAAGAGTAGCAGCCCCTTCACACATGATAAAAAAACAATAGCAACAGAAAAAAAACAAATTGCAGCTCATTCTCCATTGTAACATTTATCATGGTGACCTGAATAATAACGAGCCACAATGTTAAGAATAGCATGACATACTCTACCTGGTATGAAAGTGATTTTATCCATGCAGTGTTGTCAACACCAAGCCATGCCTTTGAAAACCAAGAGCCCTTTGTTGATTTATCATGCTCTAGGAAAGCTAATTTAATTGATCTCGCTGCATCGTGAATTGACTGGACAAGTTCATTGCTAATATCTTCAGTTTGGAGTGCTTTATCCAATTTCAACCTTATTTCCTCCATGCCGCCGGTTGAACCAACTTGTGGAACTCCATTAACAGGTGCACTGTTTCCATCATTATCAGAAGCCAACGGAATAATGTGAACTAGCCTTCTACTCCTCTGATGAAAAGTTCCTTTCAGTCTTATAAACTCTAACCACCTAGCACTAATGATCTTGTCACATTCTTCTGTTGAGTTTCTCAAGTAACACTTTCTCTTAGAAATGCGAGGGTGAAAGTTTTGACTCCGTATATTGATGGTGCTTCTGCATACAAATCTGAATCCATATACTTTCTCCAGAGTGTAGACCTTTGATGTGCTGCAAACACAACCCGTTTGATACATTAATGACATTTTTTTTTTGTTAGGGTGATACACTAATGATATGACGAATCTAAACCATTGTAAATGCAACTAAACTGCCATGATTGGGAACACTCTTAATCAATACATTGTCATGAGATATATGTATTGACTCCTGTCAACTCGTCCAGCTAATCAGGGTCGGCAACGAGTGATAATGAACTATTTAGGACAACACTCCCCGTATTACCAGTTAAAACAGTATCAGAGGTTCAGAGCCCGTAGCGCGCATACATCAAGTCACGAAATTCAAGTATATCCCATCTCGGGACTCCGCACTCTGGAACTGAAATGCTATCGTAATCGGGTCATGGTAAACAACCACACCGAATAACGGACTACGCACCGACACAGTCCCACTCCCATACGCATCCCTGGCTTCCAGGCATCCAACTCTCACGGTCTCACCAGCACATTCGTGCAAATGTGCAATCCATCCGCCCGCAGGGCAAACCGTGAACCCGCGACCACCTAATCGCGACGCCGTACTATACAACAGAACGACCAGGACCGGCGGTACTGAGAGAGCGAGGAGAGCAGTCGGACCAACCTGGCGGTACACCTCGGCTCGCCGCCGGCGCCGAGTGGGAGGTGGCGCGGCTGCGACGCCACGGTGGTCGCCATCGGTCGGCCGCCGCTGCTTGGCCTCGCCAGCGGTGGGGTGCCGCGGCTAGCGCCGTAGAGGCGCGTCGCGACTAAAGGGGGAAGCGCGCGGGAACGAGGGATAGGGTTTAGATCCGGAGGGAAGCAGCAGTGGGGAGGAACGGAGCGGGCGGAGGAAACTCGGAAACGACTAGATGGCGCCGCACTGCTCACCCCCTATCACACTCATCTTTATATTATCACACTCGGTTCTCGTTGCGGTTCACTTTAAAAAACATTAATAATAGATATTAAAAAAATATTAAATTTTTTTTTTCTCAGTCAATATAAAAGCGTGCTTCTCTTCGACGAAAGTAGACATAAACAGCTGTGCTATCGAAATATATTAAAGCACAAACATTCTCTAACTCCTTGTGTCACATCACCGTAAAAAATATTAACCATCGTATTAAAATATAACAGTAGATATTAGAAAAGAGAAAAAAATAGATATTAGAAAGAAGAAAAAATATTTTTCTCCGTTAAAGTAAAAGTGTGCTTCTATTCGACGAAAGCAGGCATGAACGACCGTGCTGATATAAAAGAAGTTTTTATAAATTTATTTTACTTTTATATCTTGCAAGTATATGCAACAATTAAAAACATTTTATATGTTATGAAAATTTATATTTAAATACTTTAAATTATTTTATCTTCTTAAAAATGCTTCTTAATTACTATTCTAAAATATATAAAAAAGTTCTTATAAATTTATTCTACTTCTATGTGTATATGCTACAATTAAAAACTTTTATACGTTATGAAAATGTATATTTAGATAACTAAGTTATTTTATCTTCTAAAAATACTTCTTGATTATTATGAGAACTAAGATTTAATCTTTTTTCTATTTACAACTTCGGTAAAAAAAAATAGTAGGTTTAGATGCAATGTTTTAATCAAACAATTCCAATGTAAATTAGAAATAGTTTTAAATTTATTAAGTTACAAAATTAGAAATAATTTGTTTTAAAAATATTTTTTTAAAAGTGTACCGATGCTATTTTTTATTAAATATTTTATAGATAACAAGAGTCACACTTATGCTTTAAAGATTATGTCGATAACTTCTTTTTTAGATCGAAGTATATGTTTATAGAACTTTGTCGTCCACGTCAAAACAATTATACTTCTATTTGTTAAATAATAAATTAAAAATATGCTGTTTTAATTAGGGTGTATAACAAAAACATACACAAAAAGCGCAGCAATTGTCACGCAGATTTTCAGTATTTACTCATTACAGTGTATTGGTACTAAACTTTTCCCTTTTAAACTTTATATATTTTGATGGATGAATCCTGGTATCTTTTCTTGATATTTTCACAGCGAGCTGACATTTTATGGTTGGCTATTGACACTATTTTACATGCCACATAGTGATCCAACTTAAAAAAGGCTCATGTCATGTAGTTGTTCAGTCGGTGGTACCATTATGTACTTGTTTGTGCATTTCACTATTTTTACCTAGCAGATGTATATTTCCCTGTAATCATCTGTATGGCCGGAACTCGTGGCCCGTCCCAATGCCCCAATCGTTTAAAAAAGCCCTAAACTCTACGTCTTTTTGAGTGAGAGAATTTTTTCTGTTTCTTAAATTTTTTTTAAATTAAACTGATTTTTATAAAATTTTTATAAAATTTTGTAAAATTTTTGCGTCCGGAAGGCCTGAGCTCGGAATATTGGTCCGCCGCGTGGCATAAAAGAAGCTTCCAGCCCACGTGGTACGTCCGAAAAAAAAAAGTTGGCGTGATACGGTATCAGTAGAATCAAATCGCGGCCGCAAATCTAACGCAGAACACGGTACGGGGGGGGGCGTCTCGACGCCGGCGGTAAACGCCATACGACGGCATGCTGCCAACTGTAACAGCGACCGGAATCTTTCGACCTCGGGCGCGGCTCCTTGCCCAGTCGCCGTCGCGCTCGGCGGCGGCCACACCAACGTGCGAAAACTGCTATGCGTTCACCGGCGTTCCTGCCGCCTCCTTGGCTAGTACAGTACTACCAGCTATGACAACTGCCTCGATGACACCGTGTTCACCGGCGCGGCGGCGCCATTCGTCGACGCGATGGCAGCAACAACACACACCTGGTCGTCCACACCCGCCTCGCCGCCGCCGGCTGAGCCCCGCGCCGTTCCCGGGAACGATGATTTGTGATGAGTAACGCACCGGATCGCATCGCAAACACGCACAAAAGTGACGGTCCGTTGTCACCGCCACCAGTGCACGAACCCGCTAGCTAACCGTCCGGAATCTGGATTCAGTTTTACCACGCCGCAACGCCGGTCCCATCAATCAGTGAGACGGCGCGCCTGACGCCACCCCGCTAAAAACAAAACCAATCTCCGCTTTTGCTCCCCGGAGACCGCAGTCACCAGTACGCACTCCGCCGCTTCGCCGATCGATTCGTCGCCGCCACCAATGGAGAGCCTCCGGCTCGCTGTGTCGCACCGCGCGGCTCTCCCGCTGCCCATTCCCTGCAACCACCTCCGCCGCCGCAGGCTCCACCTCCAGCCGGCCCCCGGTTCCCTGCCCCTGTCCGTCCCCATCTGCCCCCGCATCTCGCCCACCCATCGCCGCCACCTGCCCCCGCTCCTCGCGTCGGCATCGGCGGCGTCTCCGGCTCCAGCCGCGAGCCCCAGCCCCCCTAAGCCTGCGGCGGCGGGCGGCGCGAAGCCGCTTCCCCTCCTCATCTCGCTCGCCGCCGGCCTGGTCGTCCGCTTCCTTGTGCCGAAGCCCGCCGAGGTGACGCCGCAGGCGTGGCAGCTACTGTCCATCTTCCTCACCACCATCGCGGGGCTCGTCCTCGGCCCACTCCCCGTCGGCGCGTGGGCGTTCCTCGGCCTCACCGCCACCGTCGCCACGCGCACGCTGCCCTTCACCGCGGCGTTCGGGGCCTTCACGAACGAGGTCATTTGGCTCATCGTCATCTCCTTCTTCTTCGCTCGCGGGTTCGTCAAGACGGGCCTTGGCGACCGCGTTGCCACCTACTTCGTGAAGTGGCTGGGGCGCAGCACGCTGGGCCTCTCCTACGGGCTTGCTATCAGCGAGGCGTTCATCGCGCCTGCCATGCCCAGCACCACGGCCAGAGCCGGAGGGGTCTTCCTTCCCATTGTTAAGTCGCTCTCTCTATCATCAGGCAGCAAACCGAACGACCCATCAGCAAAGAAGCTTGGCGCCTACCTTATCCAGTCGCAGCTTCAGGTACGAGTAATAAACAAGCATCTATTGATCTGTTTGGTTTTGGTTTAGTGCTGATGGGTGCTCAGGTTGAATTTATTAAATATATTTGCATTAACTTGTAGATGCTGCTACCTTGTTTGAACTCATATGCTGCTACTGAAGTGCTAATCATCATTGAATTGTGTTTGTCCTTGGATGTATCCTGCGATCTCAAGGGAGTCTATAGCATCACGATATATGAGTCATTTATCACATTGATTTATAATGGTAGTAGTGTGTCTTTAGGAGTGCCTCTTTGGTAGCTTTCGGAAAACTGGAAAATGTATGGTGGACTATTAAGGTCGGTGTTAAAGAATTAGATATACTGAAAAAAAAGGTAGATAGGGTTTGGATATCAAACTGTTGTTTCTGCCACTTCAAATTCCTGATACAGATGTATTTTGCTTCAAAACATTCAGATCACCTACTTTTCTTCGGTCAAACATAAATACCAGATTTTGAGTAATTACAATATGCTGCTTCACATATAGTTGTGCACACAGTGGCTTGACTAGTTAAGTTTTCATTTCATAATTAAGATCATTTTAATAATTTGACCAGCGGCATTATTTTGTTGTTTCCTGGTTCTTGGCAGGCATCTGGCAATTCAAGTGCGCTCTTCTTGACAGCAGCTGCACAAAACCTGTTGTGTCTTAAGTTAGCGGAAGAGATTGGTGTTAAGCTTGGAAACCCATGGATATTGTGGTTAAAGGTTGCTAGTTTGCCAGCTATCGTTGGCCTTTTAGTAACCCCATATCTGTTATACAAAATATTCCCTCCTGAAATTAAGGACACACCTGAGGCCCCAGCGTTAGCTGCTGAGAAGTTAAAGAACATGGGCCCGGTAACAAGAAATGAATGGGTCATGATTGGTACAATGCTTCTTGCAGTCTCTCTATGGATTTTTGGGTAAGATTTTCCTTACAGATTCTCTCCATTAATTTCTAGCAGTGTGAAGATAACTTTTATGGCACTTTGTTCCTTTTTCTCTTTTTTCTTTACATGTTTCAGTGTTATCTAATCACACGTATGCAACAGAAATATTTTCCTGACTGGTGCCAGCTTAAGTTGTCATTGCAAACCTGATCACATCATAGAACACCAATCAACATTTTGTTTGGTATATCCAGTATTGTTCTGTTTGAAGGGGAGCCCTGATGCAGCGGTAAAGCTGTTGCCTTGTGACCATGAGGTTATGGGTTTGAGTCCTGAAAACAGCCTCTTGCAGAAATGCAGGGAAAGGCTGCGTAAAAAAAAACCAAAGTGATTGGACCCTTCCCTGGACCCTCCGCAAGCGGGAGCTATGTGCATTGGGCTGCTCTTCATGGCTTCATCCAGTATTTTCCTGTTTAATGTTTTGAGTGAATTCCTTATTCGCCCTCGAAAATTTATTCAATCCCTCATTCGCACACAAAATTTTTCAATTCCCTTATTCGCGCTCATTCTTAATTTTTCTTCCCTAATTTGCCCTAGTTCCTATATAAAAGCATATTTTTTATCCATCTAACTTGAAAAAATCAAAATGCTCTGAAACTAAGGGAAGTAAAATTTGATATTCTTAAACATATATGTTTTCATAACAAAAAAAATGACTTCAAAAATATGAAAACATATATTTTTTTTTCATATTTTAAGTCATTTTTTTTTGTTATGTTTGATGTAATTACATACATGTTTAAGAATATCAAATTTTACTTCACATAGTTAAAAGCATTTTGGTCTTTTTCAACTTAGATGAGCAAAAAATCTATTATTATATAGCAGTTAGGGCGAATTAGGGAAGAAAAATTAAGAATGAGGACGGAAGGGAATTAGAAAATTTTGTGGACAAATAAGGGATTGGATAAATTTTTGAGGGCGAATAAGGGATTTACTCTAATGGTTTCCCCTGAAAGGTTCATTTTCAGCCTACTCAGATTTATGGAATGCTATATTTCTTTGCAAACAAAACTCAATATGATCAGAATGTATTTCAGCCTTCTTTTTGGGGAAAAAAAACTTATTATGTTTCAATCGGTGCAGGGACGCCATTGGTGTATCGAGCGTTGTTGCTGCAATGATTGGACTTTCGATTCTTCTCCTGCTTGGAGTGTTGAACTGGGATGATTGTTTGAATGAGAAGTCTGCATGGGACACCTTAGCTTGGTTTGCTATTCTAGTCGGATTGGCTGGACAACTTACTAACCTTGGGATTGTGTCATGGATGTCGAACTGTGTCGCCAAGGTTCTTCAATCTTTCTCACTGAGTTGGCCTGCGGCATTTGGTGTTCTTCAGGCTTCATACTTCTTGATTCATTATTTGTTTGCGAGCCAAACTGCACATGTTGGAGCTCTATACTCGGCATTTCTTGCCATGCATCTTGCAGCTGGTGTTCCAGCTGTACTGTCAGCACTTGCTTTGACATACAATGCAAATCTCTTTGGTGCGCTAACGCATTATAGTAGTGGCCAATCTGCAGTATATTATGGAGGTAACTTTTGTTAACCTTTCTGTCCATTACTTTCCCAAGTTTGCAAGCAATCCACTACTAGGATTTCATTGTATATGTGGTTCTGTCCCAATTTTCAATATAGAAGCATATTGCAGTTCGTTAACTGATTAAGCCTATTTCGACTTCCAATGCTTAGAATACATTTTGATATATGCTTTTGTTTCTTCTTTCACCTGTCTTATTTGCTAAATTATAATGTTAACGAAACCAAGGTTCCTGCAGCCGTATAAAAAGTAAAATGTCAACGCAATGGGTATATAGACATATGGGGAATATATGTTAAGAATTAAGTACTATTAGGTTAAATCAGGAATAGCTTTGGGATTGGGAAATAAATTAAAGGATAGGATGTAATGGAGTGGATGATCGGAAGGTCCAGATTTTCCCTGAAGATTTCCCTATCCCAATTCCAAACACATTTCCAATGAGCCAAACGCCAGGGATAATACCTTCAAAACGAAGTGGGTGCCACATATATAGGGATATATCAACCTGTTACTATATAATTTTACTGAGTAACGTGCTGGTTTTTTATTTTTTGTGCAGCGGGGTACGTTGACCTTCCTGATGTATTCAAGCTGGGTTTTACAACAGCGGCCATCAATGCTGTAATATGGGGGGTTGTTGGTTCAGTTTGGTGGAAATTTTTGGGGCTTTATTAACTGTCTAGTTTTGTAAGTTCATAAAAATGGTACCTGATGGAACCAGTAAATTTGTGGCTCGCCTGCGGAGGAGAGGTTCATTTTTTCTTCAGAGGCACTTGAAAGAGTAAATTAATGGAGTAATGCTTGCAATTGGAAGTTTTAAACTTGCTAGTTTTTGCAAAAAAAAAAAAAAAAGAAGTGCTAGGTTTTAATTCAAATTGAATACCATCAGATTCATCTCAAAATCTCATTTCACAATATACTTCTACATTATGGGTATTGCTAACTTTATCTATAAATTTCAATAGGCTTTACGTGTCCTTGCCACGTTTACAGTTGTGGCACCAGCCAAGCAGCTTAGACTACTGGCAACTGGTTCCATATTCCTACACTCGAATTTATGTGAAACCATTCGTCGTAGTTCTTAAAATCCTGATTTCAGAGCAGACTCAGCAGTGACAACTTAGAACGACAGGGACTGCAAAGAAATAGCGCATTGACGTGTGCAGCAACATAGATGAATGAAGGAGCAATCGTGTTTGTTGAGAGCCGGCAGTGATGACTGTAAGTTTGATAAATGAAATTTTATTAACTACAGCCCTTCAACACAATAATAACTTAGGGACTGAAATTGGTAGAGCTTATGTTCGTCTCCACACCTCTTCAACTTTAACTATTTGTTTTATTTAAAAAATTTGTTTGAATGTGTCAAATTTGATTGTAAAAGTTAACGACGACGTCAATTAAAAAACAAAGTGTACATTAAAAGTAGTTTTTCAAAATATATTATCATTTTGAAATTGACTGCACTTAAAAGTTTGAAGCTGAACATTAGGGCCACTAATTTTCCCCCCCTACAATAACTACGTCTCTATTTATCCTTTAGCATCAACATTAGGTGTGAATCGCGACAAGGAAATTTCATGGAAGCATTTGTGTCAACGGTTACAACAGGAAATAGACAATACTACAAACCCCTGTTAAGACTAACATAGCACTTGAGGTACCCCTTATCATTCTTAAACAAGTATTTCGTTTCTCTCACCTCCACGACTTTCCTAGAGGCAAACTGAAAGAGTACTTAATAACAGTAATAAGATTCACAACATGCTCAATAAGGCCTGTATCGCCAATCTGATCTTGATCTGCTACTTCCACTACGACCGTATCCATACTGAAAATGATAAATACTTGGTTAGCAGATGTTTAGCAGATGTTCAAACCTAGCCATTGGAAAATGGGTAAAAAAAAAACTTCAGGCAATATTTCAGAATAGTAAATTTAGTTATGCTGAATATATAAGCCGAAAATACCATGAGAAGATATTTTGGGCTTACATCATAATCTAGGTTGCCACAAAATCTTCCAAATGATCGCATTGAACCATAAGCTCCATAAAGGCCCACTGGTTCCATGTAACCACCGGTTGCTGCATCACCCTCTATTGGAGCAGCCGTGTCTATTGCAACCTGAAATAGGAACAAATTAATTATTGTCCAAAAAGAAGATTAGTTCAATATTTTTATATAAAAAGCAAGGGCGAGAGGTATAGGTGGGCATTTGGGCCGTGCCAAATGGGCCGAATTGAGGCCCGATCGGCACCGTGCCTGGGCCGACACGGGCCCGTACAACGGGCCATGCCTGGGCCAGAGGTCCAACACGGTGAAAAGCATGGCACGGCCCATTTAACATTATATATTAAATATATTTACATTTTGTACTATAATGAGCGAACAAGCGTAGCGCACTGGATAAGTGCGATCGTTTCTATAGCGCAGGTCGCGGGTTCGAACCCCTTAAGCGGTTATTTTTGCCACATTTTCAAGTATGTGAGCCGAATTCCTCGTGGGCCGATGTGCTGGCACGGCCCGTTTCGGCACGGTTACTACAATAGAGCCGTGCTGTGGGCCGGCAGAACAGCCCGTGGTCTGCTTAGGCACGGCCTGCACGGCCCGTCGTGCCTTGGTGGGCCATGCCGTAACTGGCCGTGCCCATAGCAGGGCCGGGCCGCCCGAATGCCCAGGACTAGCGAGAGGGCGCAAGGGGCACCAAATGGGCTTACCTCATGCCCTAGAATTTCATGGCTTCGGTGAGCTACCCGATCCGCCACAGCTTCATCAGCAAAAGTGACAAATCCAAAACCTCGGTGGCCACCTCTTTTAGGGTCCTATATGGGAATTAGAAAAGTTGATATATGTAAAAATGTTATAACATGACAATTAAAGGCAATTTTAACCTCACCTTAGGAATATATGCATCCACAATTCGGCCAAATCTCCCAAAGTATTGTCTTAAGTCATCTGTGTTAGCTTCTTGTGGAAGTCTACCAACAAATATCTTTTTGCCCATTCCCTGGGAGGATCCATAGTATCCTCCTGGCCAATATAAGTCAAACAGTAGAATATTCAAGTCACTAGAAAAGTTATGCTGAGTCAAAATATAGATAAATAAATAACTTACTCCCAAAAGCTGCTCCTGGATGATCATACAATGTTGGTGCACCCAAAGCTCCATATCTGGTAGCAGCTGAAATGTATGCATTGTATGCACCATAGCCACCCTGAGATGGCCGGCTGGGGGGATATCTCACATCGTCATCCTGATGCAAGCAGATTTTCAGGTGTTATTTAAGTGGACCCAGTATTCTAACATAACAGGTCTTAAGACAAGGTAGCTAATTAACTGGCAACTGCCACCACTAAGCTCTATTCTAGAATACCTTCGGAGTTGCACGGTCGACAACTACAGTTGTACCATCAAGCTCATGCGACTCTTGCATGATGCTGTCTACAGATTCTGTTAAGTCACAGTTCAAATTAGAATAATGCAAAGAGCCAGGAAACAAGGAGCGTTAAACAATGATTGTTCCCAATGAAATAACAGAAGAAAAATAATGGCTCAGGGGAATGAGCATTAAACCTTAACAAATGAGAAAAAGAAAAACAATAATAAAGTAAGAAGACACAAGAATGAGTCCATGTACAACCCTCAACAAAATGCTCAGTTGTATTTTCTATCCAGACTATGAAACATTTCCCATTTGAACATACAATTGGCAGAACAATTCATATTGGTTGTAAAAATATATTTAGCTTGTAATTACTCTATTAAAAATTATGAAATTTGAAACTTATATTTTTCAGCCTTGGAGTCATACCTCAAAGGTAGTGCTATGTGCCCCAAAACCACAATAAATTTAGAGTTTATTTGGAAATTACCACTGCAAAGGCGTCGGAATAGGAAACTACCATTGCAAAGATTTGGGACTGAAAATTACCATTACCAAGGAACGTGCAACTAGAGTAATTTTTTTTTGAAAATCCCCAAACTACCCCTGCCTCTTTGATACATACACAAAAGAAAAAAAAAAATACGCCCAGCATCTAACGAAACTCATCCTCACCGCCAACCCATCTCACAGCATACACATATAATTGTGCATGGTATTCTGCACTTAACCACTTCTAATATTATTTTTCCTTTCATCTATGGCAAGTTTCCTAATTCCTATATTTTTTTTCATGTGAAATTTCTATATGGTTCTTAAAAAAATTTTACTTTCCAAACAAACCTAAAGGTCAAGCCAGAATTTATAAAAAATATTGGAATACTACTAGTTGCACTAAACATCACAAGGGTATTTATGACTTTTTGCTACTTCCTGTTATAACTTAACCCAAGAATTAACGGCAATGGTATTTTACAAGTCAAAATGACCAGCGATGGTAATTTCCAGCACTGAATCTTTGTAATGGTAGTTTCCTACTCCGGCTACTTTGCAATGGTAATTTCCAAATAAACTCATAAATTTAAGCCAAGGTTGAAAAATGCAGTTTCCAAGTTGTGGGTTCAAAACCAAACAACAGTCATAGTTGACTAATTCTAACAAGAACATTTTCAAACAGCTAAATATCCTATCCCAAATCCTAACATATAAAAATGTTCATAACAATCAGAAAGAAAACATTGTACAGAGGAATGCAGGTGACAACCCTATCAAAGTTCACAAACATTAGTGTGAGCAAGGAATTTATGCAATGAGAAAGGAAACTACTTAACCCGCCAAAGCACGAAACCACAAATTTAGTTTCCCTCTGGTTCAGCTGTATGCAACCCTGAGGTTTTGACGACTTGATGCAATGAGTTGTTCATATGTTGCTGTCAGTGAATGTTCCAAGGAGCTGATGTTCATCCAAGACGGACTCAGTTCATAAAAAAGTTGCTTCCCCATTAGGCAGAAATTTGAAAGGGCTGGATTCACCCAGCACTAGGAAACGATGAGGACGCAGAACCATTGTTTACAAAACCGGTCCGGCTCAGTTTCTTCGGCTCACCAGTTTTCAAAACTGGTAAAACCAGTCGGTAAACTAGAGAAACCGATCGGTAAGCAGAACAAATGTTCAGTTTTACAGTTTTTCCCAGTTAACTAGAAAAACTGCTCAGTAAACAGAAAAAACGAGAGACATACTGTAGCATCTTGACCAAATTTCATTCACATTTTGATTTTTAATGTGAAACAATTTTCGAGCGGTTTTTGGTGAAACCACCCCCCAACGGGTTACATGGTTTAAACAAAATCGTTAACCTTGCTCAGCACTGAAATATATTTCCCAACTTCAGTTTTTTTATTATTTACTTCAAAAGGAATGGGAGTAGAATTATTAGAAAAATTAGGTAGAAAAACATCAGTACAGAGAAAAATGCAGCGAAATAACAGGGTACTTTGCTGATCATTCTCTACCATTTTCTCTGTATGTATTGATACGGAATTGCTAGATGAGAAAAAACCGCTAGACCATAATGTCATCCAATCATTCAGTTCCTGTTTAAGTTCTGATCAAGCACCCCAAGAACATGATAACCCGTTTCCACAAAAATGGTGCTGGAAGACACCCATATACATACCTGCACTCTGAAAAGTAATAAAACCAATTCCACGATGCCCTTTTGAGCCATGTTCCTGCATAAAAAATAATAGTGGCACACTAAGTTCTTTATTAAATTCTTATTGTACCTAGCAATAGTTTGTTTCTACTCCTGAAATACCTTGGTTTCATTCGACGAGTCACCGCAAAAAATTAAACAAAAAACAGAATAAGTAATTAACCAGAAAAAGTTTCTGCATTATGATCTAAATGTTGGTAGCTACTATGTCTATCCTATTCAAAATTTCTGACGATGGGATAAGACAAGTTCAATCCTTCTCTGGCATTACACAAACCTTTATAAGAATCACGCCTCATCAATAAAGCCATACACTAAAAGTTGATGAATACAAGTCAAAATTCAGAAATTTAATAAATTCACTCAATGACTTTTCAAAGACTATATAGGGAGTTATTCTATCAAACATACATCAGCTCTCGGAATCAACACTAAAACTTCTAGGTATTAACATAAAGGTCCCTAGATTATATCCTGATTATGATATGGTGCCCCATATTGGTAGAGGCACCAAATGACTGCTACAGAAAGATAGCCTAAATCATAGTTCTGCAAATTAATTAGCGGAATAGGGCACTAGCATAGGTATCTTATGATTTATGAACGAAATTATGCATGATACTATTTGTCGTTCTTGTGATGACCGGTTTGAAGTTTCAAACCTTTGGCATGTAAAGATCAAGAATTTCTCCAAAGGCCTCAAAATGCCTGTTAACAGAACACAACATTCAAGTTTAGACAACACTCAAATGCTGATCAATATAACAACGAAAAGGAATAAAGCTATGCTCACCTACGAAACATCAACTCATCCACGGATTGTGGAATTCGAGCAACAAATATCCTAGTAGCCTTCTTTGTTCCTTGTGATTTCATTTCTTCCTGTGTTAAAAAAAGAATTAGAACTTAATCATGTCAACACCAACCTGAGATAGGCCATACAAACAGATGGTCTGTATTTGCATTTACTTACCTTTGGAGTAGCTATCTTCACTTCTAATGTCCGGTTACCAAGAACATGTTCAGAATCAAGAACATTCTAAAGGAAATTGCAGAATGATTCAGATGGGGAAAAAAATTATAATGAAATTGGAACTAAAGTTGCTCATGGATTTCTAATAAAGGCTTGAACAAAGTGCAGGAGCAAATATGCAACATGAAGCATGAAGAAACGATGGGGCCTTTTCTTTGTTTCATTACCTTTGCATCATCAGCTGATGAGAATGTTACATAGCCAAACCCACGAGATCGACCAGAAGAACGTTCCTATGGATTTGAATATGCAAAAACACGGAAGTGGATTAATATGGAAGACAAGTACAAATGATCTGAACTAACAAGTATAGATGACCAGAATAAAAAATTAAGCTTCCAATCAAATGAAAGGAAAGATATGATTGGTCAGAAATAAGAAAAAACCAACATGAATCCTAATATCGAGGGAACTAAAACACAGAACAATATTAAGATCAAATGCTTCCAAAATTGTAATGCTGCACAATTCACGGAGCAAAAAATAATTTGGAAATGGCATATGAATACTAAATGTGAATGTGAAAATGCAAACCTTCATAACAATGCAATCATCTAGGGGTCCAAACTTGGCCATGTACTCTCGTAATCCTTCAGTATCAACATCCCAGGGGATGCCAAGCACCTTAATGTATCAATCACGCATGCTTGTTAGTCCTCAAGTATCAATATTGTTAATGACCTTGCCAAAAGAAGAAAAATAGCTCCATCACTTACCACGAGCTTTGTAGCCATATAGTACTGCTGCAGATCAGTACAAGAAGTCTTTCATTCAAGTCCTTCTGGTACAAGGGAAAACTCGACAGAAATCTACTAAATGTCCTGAAGATATTGACTTTAAAAAATATGTGCATTTAATTCACAACGATACTGCCAGGGGTAAAAGCAGAAGATAGTGCTACTGACAAAAGCAATCAAAGTAATTCGCTAACGCTTAAACAGGATATCCTATAACAACATTACAGAGGCTTACAAAGGCTCATAAATGGTTAGCTGGGTATACTGTAAAATATGCCAACTAATTAATAAGCAAAAGACCAAATATTCATAGAGCAATCAACTACTATGTCATTTGATACTAACAAAATGCAGAAATGAAATGCTGCAACAGGATAATGCAATATCTCTCAATCCAGTTCTATATTCTAGTCCTCCAGCAGTAACATGGGTAGGCGTATCGACCAATAGCAGCCAACCTAACACCAGCAGAAAGACCCCTTCTTCCAGTTTCCTCCGAGAGCTCCGCCTCCCAGTAGCCAGACACAGCTGCCGAGCATTGGTGGTGTCGCTGCTTGCCGCTTTCGAGTCAGAAAGAAATGATAAAATTCCCCTCGGCATCCCCGTCCCCGTGCCCAATTGGTATGAAATCTCCCCATCCGCTTCCCAGCCCCTGCCCCCGCGAAGAGATCGACCCATCCCACTACATCCATCCTAAATGTCAATTACAAAAGGAATGACGAGGATTAGATGATTGGGGAGGAGAGCTAAGGTCTCACCTTCCGTCGTAAGCTGGAACAGAAGGGTTCCTGCCCAGAGGCGGATCTACCAATAGGGCAAGGTAGGGCGGCCGCCCTAACAGGACTGTTTAACCTAGATTAGGGACGCGGGGCAGAGCAGATCGTGGAGGCACGCGGAGCGGGGTGGCGGCACGGAGCGGGGTGGGGCGCGGCGGCTCGGAGCGGGGCGAGGCGGCGGCACGGGACGAGTAGGACGGGACGGGGCGGCGTGGGGACGGCGAAGCGCTCTGCCGGCGGCGCCTAGTTTTCCTCTGGCGGTTAGGGAAGAGGAAGAAAGAGATAGTATGACTTTTTTTTTTTCTTCTGGGATTAATTTGATACGTGCCACCTCCGTTCCCTTCTTCCTTCTGTATCCCCGGAAGTAGAGAGTGAAAAATATTAAATGCAATTATAAAAGAAAGGAGAGATAAAAACAGAGATATATTAATACATTAGGAATAGGAAAATATGCATTCTGATGGGAAGATGACAAGTACTACTGTCTCCTTTTTCTAAATTCTTGATACTTTTAACTTTTAGATGCTTTGTTTAACCATTTATCTTATTAAAAAAGTTTACAAATATAAAAATAAATTAATCATATTAAAACATCCCTTATGATAAATTAATCATAATAAAATAAATAATATTTTTACAATTTTTTAAATAAAATGAAGAGTAAAATATGGCGTTTGAAAGTTAAAAGTGTCAAGAATTTAGGGACGGAAGTAGTAAATAGGATAAACTCAAAGAGGATACGATGATAAAGTAAATTAGGACAGAGGGAGTATATTCTATTATAAATTTTTAAATTTAAGATATGCCATTAAATTTTAAAAATTGAATTAATTGGTATGAAATTCTTATCTGATTACTGTGAAACCCTGATTTGCAAGAGAGAGAAAAGACACCAAAGCACTTTTGTAGGTCACCTAAAATTTATTGAGATATATTTTTATTTTCTCCTCCAATAATTTTTAAAAATTGGTTCATAAATTCTAAATCGGATCAGCTTATAGTGCAGAGCATCTCTTCCCTAAATTTTACTAATTCAGTGTAACAGATTTAGTTCAAAAATTCATATCCAACAGTGCACTTGTACCAAAAAACCCTTAATTGTTTCCGTATTTCTAGCTACAAATGAGAAAAGTTTTGGAGTTATATAAATGTTAGGAGGGCTTTAGGGTACTATTAGAGGTGGTTTTATTAATTAAATTCCATTAATTTAATTTAAGGGAAGTTAAGATGAACTCTTGAAGATGCTCGAGAGGAAAAGAATAAGAGTATGTTGTATTGTGATTAATCAAGTAGTATATACTTGTAACACTTCGTGTTTTGAATAAATAAGTGAGTTGTTTGAATTCAAAATTTTGGGAGCCGAGCTCAAAAATAATTAAAACGATTCACGTGAATTTTCAAATTTTAAATGCAAGTTCAAAAACTTTTGCTGGAAAGGTCATGATATAAAATTCTCTTTTGAAAATTCTTGAACAGACTTGAACTTTAGAAAGTTTTATAAAATTTTATTTAAGGTTTAAGGGCCCAAATAAATTATTTATCTTCAAACGAATTACCGGCTTCAATTAGAATTCAAATTTCAAATATGAGCTAAAAACTTTTTAAAGCAATATTGTGAAATAAAATTCTTGTATTAAAAATATTGCAAAGAATTGAATTTTAAAAATTTTTGTAAAATTTTATTCAAACGTCAAAAGGCCCAAATGAAATTTTCTCCTTTAAATGCTTACCTGTTTTCTAAATTTTATAGAATAAAATTTATTTGGAATTTGAACTCGGGCCCAAAATAAAAGTTGTTTCTCTCAAAACGTTCTACCAGCCTGCAAAGTTTCATTTTTATCAGAGCTCGAGAAGTATTGTTTCCGGATCAAAACAAAATGCTGCACAGAAATTCACGAAAATCAGAAATTGGAAAAAGACCGCGGCCCCGCCAGTCAGCCTCACTGTGCGCCTTTCTCCTACCTCCAGCTGCCACGATGTCGTGCAGGTGGCCAGCTCTGCGCGCGCCTCCTAGCTGCATGCTTGCCACGAAGCAGAGGACATGTCCAGAGTTTGGCGCGAGTAGTACTTCTCCCAGCTGTCTCTCTCTCGCTCTCTCTTTGTCTCTTGTTCGCACGGCGCTGTCACCTCGACACCATTGCCGCCTCTAGCTCGAGCTCGGTGCCCCGCCTCCACGGCGTGTTCCGAGCCTCCCAAACGGCGCAGAAAGAAGCCCTCGTCCTCCTCTTGCAAAGCCTCAAGTTTCCCTCGCTTATCCCTGTCGGATTTCCTCGGATTTTGAAGTTTTTCCCAAGTGACGATTTTCAGACCTGCCACTGTTCATCGCCGAAATCTGGCCGATTCCTGTGAGGATTCTTCGATTCCTCACGGCCCTAGCTTTCTCATTTCATGGCTCACCCCTAGGAGTCGACAATAAATCATTTTGTTGATCGATTGCGCAGTTTTTGAAGTCACAAGTTGCTGGCGTTCTTCGAGGCTTGCGAGCACCACGGTGGCGCCCTGCTTCCACCCATTCTCGGTACCAACGACCTCCACGCCGCTTCTCTATAGGTCACAGTAAAGCTTTAGTGGAAGGCATAATCGAGCTTTGTTACCGGGAATGCCGTTGCGACGTCGCCGAACCTCCGTCCGACGCCACCTCTCCTTGACGGCTTACTCCCGGTTTTCCTCACCGTCAGAAACTTCCGCGCTGGTGTTCAGCTCACTCCGATGAAGCTTTTGGGACTTTTCAGCTCGGGGCTTAGTCGCTCCTAGCAACTGCACGACACAGCCGGAGTCTGCAGTGCCGCGCCCCTTGTCAATGGTGATCTCCTGTGAGAACCTCACCTCTCTGACCACCCCACTGAACTCTCTGTGTTCCTCTGGTCCTTTTAGTACTAGACCCGACTGGTTTAGTCACCGTTAAGCCGAGAAGGTGAGCCGCGCCGCCGCGCGCCGGCGAGCCCCGCCATGGCTGCCACCTTGCTCCAGCCGCGGGGGGTGGCGTGGATCTTCTGTGGCTTCCGTTAAAAGGACCGGATCCCGTGCGGCATCCTCGTGTTCCACCGTGCGGCCTCGTCTAGTGGGCCGAAAAGCCGCCGTGGCCCAACACTGTGCTGCGTGGCCCAATTAAGCTGGAAAAGATTTTTCATTTGCGAATTAATTTATTTAATTGTCCAGAAATTGGTTTCAAACTTCTAAAATTCGTAGAAAATTCATTCTAATTCAAAAAATTATGAAATAAATTTTGTTTGGATCCTCTTATCTATAACTATATTTTGAAGCTAACAAATTTTTATTTTATGCATCAAAATAATTTATTTAAATCAGATCACAAAATAATACATTAATGCATTATTATTTTTCTTTGGCATTATTAAATTTGAAAAAAATTACTTTTCTGTTTATTTAGCCCAACTTTCTTGTTCTGCAAAATTTCATATTTATTTTCAACAAAAATATTTTTTATAAATGATTTATTGTGCTTAAATGGTGTTTAATTCATTCTAAATTCATTTGATTTCATTAAATTCTGAAAAATTGTCAAAAAATTAGTTATAATCTCCCTGTTATTATTGAAAAACTCAAATTATACTTTACTTTTATGAAAACTATTTTAAATGAATTTTATAATTAAAATATCTGGTCACTTTTATTTTTCAAAAGATTATCATCGCATGTGATTTAAATTCAAACCTTTGACTTTTACAAATTAGCATAACTCAATTCCTTGCCTATCATTTCATGTCTAGCCCGAAGTTGCCGAGGAAGAGTTTGACGACGTTCCGTTCGTCAAGAAAACTAACTTTAAGCAAAGCCCAGACAAGCCCCGGTGTATTAACCCTGTTTTAACAGTTTTATATTTTATCACTATATAATATATGAATTTTGTACTATGCATTAGGTTTTTAGGAGTTGATTGAAAACATAGCTTGCATGATAGCATCTTTTCTCAGTTAATGATACTTTGATGTAGAGTTAAGCTTATTACTATAGTTACAGTAGAAGTCGAGTGATTGACCATTCACTCACGAGCTATAAGTAGTTACCTTGAATTTGAGAGTATGACAGAAAGTGATGAGCATAGCTTAGTTTATCACAAGAAATAATAAGCTGAGACCGGGCAGAGAAGTAGGTTGTAACACGGCATATGTCTATTGCGGATGCATAGCCAATGTATTGTAGCCCTGTCTGTGTCATTTAAGGACCGTACCGTTGTCGACTAAATTGAGCAAGTTTGAACAGTACTGATTACATACTGGCTATATGGGTCTCAAAAAACTGATGTAATCCAATGTGCGTAGTGACTGGACGTAACCGAACCTCTTTTTTAGAGATGATTAGAAGATAGAGCTTTGGGGCTAACCATGGATAGATTCGGTGAGGTTATCGCATGGAGGACCACTGCTCGAGAGAGGTGAGCATCGGATCGTTACTATGTATCATTGGTGTGAATGATTGCCGCGTATGACATCCTGGAAGTGCGTACGTGTCGTGTAATCAAGTTTCTCTAGCTAGATGTAAATCGATTCAAATCGCTGCCCCTCACAGTAACAAGTATCACTTGTTTCAGTGCGCCACATCATAGTTAAGAAGTGAAATAATAGTGAAATAAGAAAGTATTCTGGTTTGCTGGTTATGTTTATTATAAATTATTTGGCAACTATGATTGTAGTAATTGATAGTGCAAATTAAATTTATTTTCCTTGCAACTAATTTACTGCTAAAACTTGAAAGTAAAGATCCACTGTTAGCGTTGGTTTTTGCAAACAGTTATCCCATGTGAGTCAGTCTTGTCATATCTTTTGGTGTCGGCTGTAGTTAGCTATGTTGACAGGTAAGACTTACTGAGCATTTAAATGTTTAGGGCGTGGTTCTTTGTAGTTGTGTTTTGCAGGTGACCTTTCTTTCTCTCCTCTGGACCAACTGACAGGAGCGACCCTCGAGGGTGGCTATGTCCGTTGGGAGCCTTGCTCGCCGCGCTAAGCTTCTTGTATGTCGCTAGAAGATGCATTGTATGGGTTTGATGTCATCTTGTGCCTAGTACATAGAAGATCCTAGTAGTCTTTAAATAAGATGAACATTTCCATGCTTATAAAAACTGGTTTGTAACTTAAACAACCGTTTGTATTATATTTTATCGTGCTTGATGTACTGTTAGTCCTCGCTTTGTCGAGTGACATCCGATAAGATCCTGTAGTTGATAGATTGTCTCTTTCGAGGGGCGGTCTGTCACAATACTATATATATATTTGTATTAATTATTTGTGACATTAAAAAGTAGCTATTTGAAATGAATTATAGTCTTCTAAATTCTTAAAGCTACTATGCTTTATAAAATTTGTGAGTCGGTGTGAATCACAGATTCACAACTCACAATCACAGTTAATAGAATCGCAAATTCACAGGTTCACAAATCACAACTCACAAGTTTAGACTTTATAAAATCGCAATCTGAAGTTCACACTTCAGATCACAATGTTCAGATCACAATGCTTTAAAAAGCTAAATTACAAAATGGGCTGCCTCATTAAAAACCTTTAGGTAAAACCCTATTTCAACTACATGGGAACAAAACCCTAAAGGAAAAAAGAGTACAGCCAGCCTCTTTTAGTGATCTAATAAAAGTAACATGATCAACATCAATCAACTCCAGAGACTGAAATAGAACTAGCAGCAGAACCAGAACCAGCTTCAGAAGGACAAGAACCAGCTCTAGAAGGACCAGAACCAGCTCCAAAAGCAGCATCAAGGAACAGGTTTTCCATCTTTTTCGCAAGTTCGGCATTCTCTATATTGTGTTGTTGTCGAACATTACCTTCCTCCCAATCCTTCAGCAGCGATAGCATCTCCACATGTTTCGGTGTGACACTTCGCCGACGTTCCTCAATCAATCTGTCACATAAAAAAATGCAGATTCAGAAGAGATAGTGGAAACAGGTATAGTCATGCTATCTTTAGCTAAAATTGAGAGCGCAAGATAAGTTCTTTTATGATCCTGCCACCACCTAAGAAAACTGAAGGAATCATCAAACTGGGAAACAGTATCACTTTTCAAATAAGTGGTTAACTCAGAAGCATTGCAAATTAATATAGGAGTAGAAGTAGAAACAGATGGAACAGTAAAAGGAGTTGTGGTAGGTGGCCTACCAAATATTTTATTCCATGAGCACACCTTCTTACCTGGTACATTGTTGACTAGTTGAGGCCGCTGCATTCTTATAGAACCAAACTTAGACTCATATTTAGAAAAAAAAAGTTACTTAATTCACTTTTCACTTCAGTGAGGTAAGTAGAGTAATCACAGTTACATAATTGAGAGAGGAACTGAAGAGCAATGTTAAAACCAGCAAGTCTAGCTCTAGGGTCTAAGATGAATGCAAAAGAGTATAACAAAGGTATCTCACCCCAGTACTTTAAGAATTTTGTTTTCATAGGGCCAACTATCTCTCCAAGCAATTGATCATTCTCATATTGGAGCAAGTGATCAACAATCTCAAGAATAGCATGAATCACTAGTGGAGATGTAGAGTAATAAACACCAGACAATGAAATAGTGCATCTATAGAACAGTTCTAGAAATTTTAAAATGTGTTCAGCAACATACCAATGAGCTTCTGTTAGCAATGTACCAAGGTAATGAGTGTGGATGAACACAAAAAAGGTGTCCTTGTATGGCACAATATGTTTGAGCATAAGGTATGTAGCATTTCACCTGACATCCGTATCCAAACCAAACTTGCGAGGCCGAACCCCCATAGATAAGCAAAAATATTTTATATGAAATAATGCGTTGGTTAGAGGAATTGAGAAATGAAATAGCAGTTCTAAAGTCCTTTATCTTTTTTAGTCTAGATTTGACAATCAGATTGATTATATGGCAGGCACAGCGTTGATGCAACAAACCAGAGCCAACATATGATGAAATCAAAGGAGTTAAATGTTCAACAACAGTACTATTAGCAGAAGCATTGTCTAGTGTGATAGATAAAACTTTAGAAATCATGTTAAACTCAGAAACAACATTTATAATGCACTCAACAATGTTAACACCAGAATGGGAGCAATAAATCAATCTCATACCAGCAATGTGCGTTTCTAGCTTCCAATCATCAATGATAAATAAAACACCACACTAAGATATTCCTCCTTAACATTACCAGTCCATGTATCAAAAGTCAAACAAACACAAGTAGCTAGATTCAACAAATCAACCACAATAGTTTTTTTCAACTCAAAATGTTTCTCAAGATCTCTAGTGGTAGTCTGCCTAGAAACATGTCTAAAGTGAGGATTATGAGCAATTCTAATGTAATCTTCAAATACAGGCTGTTCACCAATACTAATAGGTAGATCAAGTCTAGCAATAAATCGACAAAGTTTAGATCTAGCAACCTCAGGATTGTAAATGAAATTTTTAACATGACCATCATCACTAAAATGCAGAGAAGGTTGAGAAGATGAGCTACCTACCTGGGCCTTCTTTTTGCAAGACTTAACATGGCGATGTAGATGACCAGAGCCACAAGTAGATGAAGCAGATAGTTGAGGTTTACAGAACTTGCATCGAGCACCATACCTGACCTCCTTACCATTGACGACTCGCTTGACCTCCTCCATGTCGAGCCAGACATCAGATGTCGTGACCCTCGGCCGTGACTTGTTGCCGGCGGTGCTCACCGTCGAGCTGGCGTTGACATCTACTGGAGCAACAGCAGAGGACCTGAACAGTGCTTCGGGCTCCGGCGGCGATGTCGTCCTCATCATCTCCCCCACAAACCTTGAGCCTACAGGTCGTCGTTGATGGAGCCCGCCATCAGAGACGACGAGCTCAGCGACGCGAACGGTTCTTTGATCCACAGGGACGCGAACTCGATTAGACCTGCGACATGGAGCCTCATATCTAGAGGCGTGCGAGGTGTTTGAGGGTACCGGCGGCCATGGGGATGTGGAGCTAGAGCCGAGAGGCAGTGGCAGTGTAGCACCGAGCGACGCGTCGACGAAGGACGGGGTGAGGGAGAGGCGGACCAAGGACTCTAGGGTTAGGGTACTTGCGGTGCGCCGGTGGCAGCGGTGCGACCGAGCGACGGTGGATATCTCGAGGCTGGTGGACAGCGACCGACACTGCGTCGAGGTTGCCGGGGTTGGAGGCGGGCGATGCGCGGCGCCGACGGCGAGCGGCTAGGGGTCGGCACTCAGGCGCGACACGTGGGGGCGAAGCGAATGAGGCTAGTGTTTGCCCCGGCGCTGCGCGGCGGCTTATATATGGCGGGGCGGATAAGCGCTGGGCTGCTGGCAGGCCAGGCCACTAACGGGCTATTTGGGCTGTGCTCGTGTCGAGCCACGGCCCATGTGCCTCCTCGTGCCTGGGGACGGGTCAATCGGACCGATTTTAACAGGCCGTGCCCGTGCCGGCCCAACGGGCTTGAAGCCAAGCCCAAGCACGGCCCGCAATGGGCTTCGTGCCGGCACGGCCCATCAGGGCCGGGTCCTGCCCGTGTCGGGCCGATCGGGCCTCGTGCCAGCCCGTTTGGCCTGGCCCAGATGGCCAGGTATAGTTTCAATCTGTAGGGTAACCTGGAATGAGTTATACTATGCTCTTACAGACCTTGTGCGACGCCAGTACGCCACTGATGTCGCCGTGATTTTCTGGGCTTTATTTCCTTGTGACGAGGAGAACCGGTACAGCCATGTTTCGGTCTAGTTTGCTGGGTATGACAAAACGATGTTTTGTTGGAGTACAGCGATCTCATGTTTTCACAAGCTTCTGAATATTCTGAACCAACAAAATGTTGTTCAAAACCAACCACCCTCAACCCGAGGCCCCAACGTTTTCCTGTGGGGTAGCTGAGCATCACGCAGCAGAAAATTGAAAACACAGCGTCGTCAAGATACTCTTCTCCTACTGAGGACTGAACCAACCACTCGAGGTGTCGAGTTGTTGGGCTACAAGCTTTGACACGGATGAGCATCAGACGCGTCCCTCCACGGTAGTGGGTTGCAATCACCAGGATGTCATTTCATCCCAAAAAGGAAACGGCGCGCCCGGAAACGGCTTAAAAGTTCCCCTCCTTTTTTTCTGTGCTAGATTCGGAATTGAGTGAAAATTCATGCAGGTTCACACGAGCCTTCACAGGAAACAACAGTCACTACCAAAGGTTACTTGAGACTGAGAGTTGAGATTAGAATAATGAGCCTAGGACCTGTAGTATAGGGCTGCGACTGCGACGCTGCAACAAATCGATTCTTTTTCAATTTCTAAAGACTAGCGCACATGAAAGACATCACGACATCCAAACAGCTCCATCCGTCGGCCCCAGGCCCGGTTGTTTTTGACACGGGCCGGTCCTCCTGGTGGCCAGACAGGTCGTGTCGATCCGAAGCTTGTCACAGGCCCGGCCTGGCCTGGTGGCCACACAGGTCATGCCGGCCCGAAGCTCATCACAGGCTCGGCTTGGCCTGGTGGCCAAACAGACCGTGCCGGCCCGAAGTTCGTCACAAGCCCAGCCAAGCCTGTGATGTGTCAGCCCGGTTTGACTCGTTAGTCAGGTATAGATGTTAAATAATTTAAAGCTTTCAGGATGGCCTATTTGATTTCGGATTTGAGGAGCGCAATTGAAGATGTTTATAACCGAGGACGAAAAAAAAAGGTAAACAACCTTTGTAGCCCACGCGTGTTAAGTGTACATGTGGTTGAGCCAATTCAGTTGGGGTGGCTCAGACTTCACAAACTCTAAACATCAACGGCGAAGCAAGAATAAAAAATCATGATGGTGTCATGTGGTGGACAAGTGTAGATTAAAGAATAATTTTTATTGTCAAAATAAGCTGATTAATTGAGAAATTTTAATTGGTGCCATGGCGCCACTTGACATCTCTGTGGCTTCGACACTGTGACACGCGACAACGTGGCAATTGAAGTGACTCATGTTCAGATCACACATTTTAAAATTACTGGCAAGAACATCTAGATCTCAAAATTCAGTTTGCCATGGGCTGCTATTAATATATTATTTAAAATGATTAAAAATAAAAAAAAGGACTGCCTGCAGCGTAGCAATCGGCAATCCCGTCGATCCGGTTTTTCTCCAGAGCCGAGCCCCGACGGCCGGCCCCATCGGCGCTCGTCTCGTTTTGGAGCCTTTCTTCTGCGATCACCGAGAACTGATCAGTGACCACTGACCACCCATTTGGTCCCCCTCCTCGTCCTTCACTTGCGCAGCCTTCTTTAAACCGGGCGCAGCATGCACACAGCACACAGGCACAGCGCTGCGTTCGGCACGGCACGGCACGGCCTAGCCACTGATTTCAGCGCTGAGAAACCGCGAACTGGTACTTTGGACTAACTTTTCTCTCGAGGTAAATCCCTACGATTCCAACCCCATATGCCGCAGGCACCGCTTGGAAACTGTAATTTCTTCCGTGTAACTTCTTGCCGTCTCTGAACAACTGGTGATACTGTGCGAGTTTGCGTTTGTGACAGTGTTTATAAGTAGTTACTCATACGGGACCGAGCTATAGCCTCTCCCCCTTCTGGAACAGATAAGCAGCCCACGCGTCTGGACGTGAAATTTCACCTTTTTATTCCGGGGGACAGAGAGGTCCCGTCAACTTTGTTGTAAGAATCTCTCCGCGACTCGGGAGCACCTTTTTCCCTTGTCCTATCTCCTTCGCTGGTGGCGCTGCCATCCAAATCCCAAGCCCCACGCCCGTTACGTCGCCCGAACATTTGCCGCGCAAGCCTGTTCTGCATCGACGCGTACGCGTTGCCGAACGGCTCGTGTTCATGGAAAGAAACGAGTGTGGTGTGCCGGCAAAAAGTGGCGTCGCGATTCGCACGATTGTTTCGACGATCCGTTTGGGGCAGAGGGTAACCTCGAACGAGTTGTTATGCGGTGATCACTCTTACAGACATTGTGCGATGCCGCTGCGACTGATGTCGCCGTGATTTTGTGGCCATTTCCCCCTGTGACGAGGAGAACCAGTACAGCCAGGCTACGGTCTAATTTGCTGGGTCTGACAAAACGCTGTTGTTGGGTTATACTATCTCCGTCTTAGTAAAAAATTATTTTTAGGTTTTATTGATTGATGCTTTGACTAATATTTTTTTATAGTTTTGATTAAATTTAAAAATTTAGTATTTGTACTTTCAAATTTATTAAAACAAATACTTTTATAATATATATAAATTATATTATTAAAATTAATTAAAGTTATCAAAAATATTAATCAAAGTCGTAATTAATATAATAAGACAGAGGGAGTACTAGGGAATCCCATATTAGGAGTACAAAATACTGTTCAAAACAACCATCCTCAACTCAAGGCCCCAACATTTTCTTGTGGGACAGCTAAAGCATCACGCAGAAAACTGGAAAATCGAAAACACAACTTCGTCAAGATACTCTCCTCCGACTGAGGACTGAACCAACCACTCGAGGTGTCGAGTTGTTGGGCTACGACTTTGACACGGATGAGCATCAGACGCCCATCACTCCGCGGTAGTGGGTTCCAATCACCGGGATATCATTTCATACCAAAAAGGAAACGGCGCAAACGAAAGAAAACAGTCACCCGCACCGGGAAACGGCGTAAAAGTTCCCCTCCTTTTTTCTGTGCTGGATTCGGAATTGAGTGAAAATTCATGCACGCCCTTCTGAACTTATCGCAGTTTCGCATGAGCCTTTACAGGAAGTATCAGTAGAATAAAGAGCCTATAACCTGTACTAGTACAATAGGGCTGCGACTGCGAGGCTGCAACTAATCGATTCGTTTTCAATTCCAAAAGACTAGCGCACACGAAAGACACCACGACATCCAAACAGCTCCATCTTTTAGGGACGCCCTTTTTCTCTCTCTAACCAGCGTCGTTTTCAAGGCGGTAGCTTTCTCTAACGCCATGGGGTTAGACAAAACCCCCTGGCGACCCCATCGCCGTCTCACGTCGACGAGATCCGATTGGATTCAGCGAGACTAGATTACAAACGCTCCCTTCGCGGCGTGATTGAACAGCCGGACGCGCACCTCAAAAGCCGCGACTGTTTCCCTCCGTGACAGCGAGGTTGATGACAACGGAAAAGAGGGCGAGAGCGCGGCGCCTGACGACTCGACCCGCCGCGGATCTTCTGCCTCGGCTCCCGACGGTCGCCGGCGACGCGTGTTACGCCGAGAAGTTGTCGCGGGTGAAACTGTGATCCGCCGTGCACGCCCGGGAGGCTGGGAAACGCGAGGGAGCGCGAGGGGGAGGAGTAAATAGGACCTATTGCAGGGAAAGCGGCTCCACCGTGTCCCCAGGAACGAGAAAGGCTGTGTGCCCCCGCTGCCGTATGGATTGGCATCTTGCAGCAGAGGTAGGGCAGGGCAGCGCAGCGCGAGGCAGCCGAGCCGCGCGCGCGGCCAAACGGAGGCGCGTCACCTTTTGGGGGCAAAAGGCGCTGCCCCTGCCCCACGGTCGAAAAGCTCGTCCCCTTTCCTACGCCCGCGACGCGCACGGCGCGGGCCCGCCCGGCCGCGCCAACCCATGCCCGATTCTGATCTGATCGTGCACGGTTTCTGCACGGCGACGCACGCACCCACTTGCGAGCTGCGACGCGAGCTGCTGGTAGTCTAGCCTTGTGAGTTTGTGACTGTCTGTGCCAAAGCTGTTTTTGCTCGTTGGACATGGCTCTGTCTTTGCGATGAGCTCTCGGCCGGGGCCTCTCGCTCATGGAGTCACGGGAGTGACTGGTGAGTACGTTTTGCCGCTCGCGAGATCGGCAAATTGCAACGAGGCCTCGAACTGGCTCACGGATGCCGGAACGAGAATCGCTAATCCACACAAGACGTCGCAAGAATTTACCGCGAGGCACGGTTCTCCGTTTACTGACCCAGTTCACCCGGCGCGGCCGTGTTTTTCCCCAGTTCACCGCGCACCGCGGCGGTCCCATCGGACCACCACCGTGGAAGCCGACGCGCGGGCGCGGGATTTGCTTAACCATGGTCATGTTTTACCCCCCGGTCCAGAGTCCACCCGGTAACCTGACCAACCTGATACCTCCTCTTTTATACGTGGCGCACACAGATCTTGCAGGCGAGAGAATAGTAAACGGAGAGAAGGCGCGGAGGGAAAAACAGAGCTCCACTCCAGTGCTCGCGCACAGAGAAGAGAGTGAGAATCTCATAGAGATCATGGAAAGCGTCAAGAACCTCCCAGCCAGCTCTGTGCTGTACTACTAGGAGGAGGAGTTTGGATCGGAGCTGAGGAAGAAGACAAGCATGGTGACGGGCCTGGGTGGGCACAATTACAAGAAGGACGGGAGGGACGTCGTGAGCCGTCGCCGGATGCGCCTTTCCTCGTTCCCCTACGCCCGGCAGCGCCTCCCCTGATCACACTGCGTGTGATCCCTGTTTCATCACCTCCTTGGTTCTGGACCAGGGCCAGGCCTGGCCTTTTTTTCTTGGAGTTTTGAAGATATCAGCCTATAGGCGAAGAAGCAGTTCATAATGAAAAGACCGAGCGGCTCGCGCTCCGGCGGCGGTGATGGCCTCGTTTCGATGGTTCAGAGCGGTAAGATTTTTCTTGTGATCTCGCCGGTGTTCTTTTTGTCCGCCGCCACTAGACGTTGTGGCTTACGAGAACGAGATGTTGGGTTCGCTTGCACAGATGATAGATTTGTCGACGTCGCGGTGGAGGAGGAAGCGGACGAGGACACGGAGATTCCCGTCGGTGGCGGCGGGGAGAAGAAGCGGCGGCTGAGCACGGAGCAGGTGCGCGCGCTGGAGCGGAGCTTCGAGACGGAGAACAAGCTGGAGCCGGAGCGGAAGGCGCGTCTGGCGCGGGACCTCGGCCTGCAGCCCCGCCAGGTCGCCGTGTGGTTCCAGAACCGCCGCGCGCGCTGGAAGACCAAGCAGCTGGAGCGCGACTACGTCGCGCTGCGACAGTCCTACGACGCGCTCCGCGCCGATCACGACGCCCTCCGCCGCGACAAGGACGCTCTCCTCGCCGAGGTTCGTTGGGAGTTCCTCACGCGCTCGGCAAATGCAAAATTCTGATGAAGCGTCCCTCTCTCTCATGCTCTGTCGGTACGTCGTGGCAGATCAAGGAGCTGAACGCGAAGCTGGGCGACGAGGACGCGGCGGCGAGCTTCTCGTCGGTGAAGGAGGAGCCGGTGGCGTCCGACGCGGACCCCCCTCCCGCGGCCACGGCGGCGCAGGGCTCATCCGAGAGCGACTCGAGCGGCGTGGTGAACGACACCGAGACGGCCTCCGAGAAGAAACCCGCGCCAACGAACGCCGCGGAGGCGGAGGCGGTGGTGCCGGGTGCCACAGCGCTGGAAGGCGAGGTGCTCTTCCACGCACAGCTGCTGAAGGTGGAGGGCGACGAGGCCGCGTTCCTCGACGATGACGCCGCCGCGTGCGGGGGCTTCTTCGCCGACCTGCAGCCGCCGTCGCTGCCGTGGTGGACCGAGCCCATGGAGCACTGGGCATAGCTAGCCGGGCCGAGAGCGGTGCGCGGTAGAAGAGCGGAATAAAAGAGCTTGGTAGGGACGTTTCTGCAAGAATTGTAAAATGGAGCTGTGCGTAGTCTGTTTTTGTGAAATCTCCAGTAGTGGCGGCAGCGCTGCCCCTCACTTGTGCCGTTTCCCTGTCTCCCGTGGTGAAACGATGGAGAAGTTACCGCAATTCAAAGGATGAACAAGGATGGTTCTGCAAATGTACCGAGGGGGAAGGAAGGGAGAACGAGACGTGGAGAGGAAAGCGATAGGGCCCAGCGAGCAGTGAAGGGGAAGCGAGGCAACGCTGGAGGAACAGTGTCGCTGTCGGTGGGCCCGGTGCCACGTGAAAAGCAGGCTTGTCGCTAACAACGATTCCTGGTGTCCACGCGCCTGGTCCCGCCCGGCCCCAGCCTTCTGCCGTGTCCACCACACAGCAAAGTTGCCCCTTGTTTCTCTAGATGCACACGGCAATTTCACCTGCCAAAACCTCAGCACTCCCGCGAGGAGCCAGAGAATTTTGTCATGGCGAACAGCTCAAATTCTCGTGGAATTCCAATGAAGTTCCACAAATGGATGTCATTTTAAAATGTAAGCCCCCGGATGAGAAACACTGGGTCATCTTGCTTAAGGTTCTGTAGAAATTTTATATTATACAGTTCAATTGTGCGGTTGAAAAATATAGGATTTGTAATTATTTTCTGTGTTCCAAAGCGCCTAATGGACGCTGAAAAAAAAAGGCTGATACGTGCTTGCAGGACCAGGTACCATTCTGAGTGGGGATCAGAGAATAGATGGCTTGTTTACCGGGCGACGCCATAATTGTCTCGAGCAGGGTAGCGCAGGACGGTCGGGGTGATTACCAGCAAAAAGGTTAGATTTAAGTAAGACCATGGGCAGATTTCCTTTGGCTAAATTAAGTACCTTTTTGGGTAGATCTCACAGCTTGATTTTTAGGTAGAATTAGAGATCAAACACTATTTTTTATAGAAATGATTTGCCTAATTTTATGAAGTAATTAAAAATTGAGAGCTGAAAACAGAATCTTTGAATTAATTTTTTATTTTAATTTTAAAAATTTATTTTAAAAAATAAAAAAAATCACTTTCAGCTACAGAATCACCTCACAAAGAAAATCAAAAGTAAATAAAAAATCAAGAATTACGACCTCTGACTGAAAGGCCCTAAGAACTCGTACGTCCTTTTTTAGCTCGTCGTCGTGCTTTTCGATGTGGATTTCATTCACCAGGATTCAGCGAGCTGACGATTGAGTTTTTTAATAGAAGCCTAAAGAGTACGCTCGACTCCTTCCACTAACTTTTACTTATTCTATTGTTAAGCTCCAGATAAATGGGTCAAGTAGTATGCAGTTTCACTACGTCCGTCCTGTGCTTGATTTGTTATAAGTCGGTCAGTTCTTTGAGAGATTCGAATTTTAAACAATCTCATGTGAAATTCCATCAACAAATCCTCTGATTTGAGCGGTGTTCCTGTCAACCATAAGATTAACTTGTTTGAAGTTTATTACTACTGCCAAATAGCTGCAAGATGTAGATCAGAGTGGACACACGCCACCTGTAGAGTGAACATGAGGTCGATCCATTACGGGGACATCTTGAATAGACCAATCACCATTTGACTTTTTCTTTGCAATTTCGCATCATATTCTTTCAATTTCTATTGCTGGCGTGTTGGACTTGGCTCAGCATATGTTTCCTCTGGAGTGTGATGTGGAGGCAGAGAACGATGCTGCTGCTGCTGTTCATCACAGAACACGGCGGTAGTAAAGCAAGTGACATGGACGAAGTGATCCTTGTAGAGCACATGTTGCGTGAGTTGGCAATGTAGGTGGCGATTCCATAGCTTGGGTAGGGAGGAAAAGTAGATACTTGATAGGTACTCGTATGTGCGGAGTGTGCAGCTTACGCCTTTTGTTTTATGGTTTTCTGAAGGGTTTTATGAACCGGAACACCACTTCTTTCTCATGAAGTTCATTGTGCATAACCACAATTTGATTACAATTGACTTGTACTCCATCTGTCCTTTTTCGTAAGGGATTAGAGTTTCACAAAAGTAACAATTAACAAGAGAGATAAAATATTGATATACATCTATCTTTACCACCCATTATTCAACTACTAAGGGTGCGTTCGAAAGCCATTCATACGGCAGCGCATTTTATTGTATCTGGTTATTGCTATAGTGAAAAATAACTAAATGCTGCAGCAGCCGCAACTGCGTACCCAGCTTCTGAACTCGCCCTAAAGTAATTACAAAAAATTTATCTTAATGTATAATCCTTAACTATGTCTTAAGATAAAGTTTAAACTATCCAATCCCTTATACAAGGGGACAGAGGAGTAACAGGCTTATGGCTAATCTGGTGATAACATTCTCATAAATTCATATTCTCTTCAGGCTAAGGGATTTTTTTGGGGGGGGGGGGGAGGAAGATTCGTTCTTTTTTATGCATTCAAATTATGACATAAATTCCATCGAAAAAAATATTACATAAATTTTTATATCACAAGCGGCCATATCTTGATCAAACAAATCTGAGATCTGTGAAGTCTCTTTCCAAAAATTTCTATTTGGGAAAGAAAACACATTTTTTTTTTTGGATGAAATAGTAAAATCCATATTGAATGTGATTTTTTTTTTTGCGACTCTGAATGAGAATGTTGGGCCCCGGAATGAGCCTAAGAAAACACTGTCCTTACTCCTTAGTTGGACGGGAGATGGGCCTGGAGCCGTCGGCGGGCCGGAAGATGGAAAATCACCGTCAACTCGGCACATCCTAGAGAAGCTCCGCGCCTCCGCGCCGTGGTTCACCAACAACGCCTACCGTCGGTGATTTCGCATTTTCGCTGGCCAAGTTTTGCATCCCGGGGAGCAAGTCGTGCGCCTTTGGTGATGCTCACGCTCTTCCGATGCACCCGCTCCGCCGCCCCGCTGCCGTCGCTGCCCGCCACCTCGTCCGCGATAACCAGCGCATCAGCGCCCTCGGACGCTCAGGCGACGTGGCTGCGGCACGCCGCGTCTTCGACTCCATGACGCAGCGCGACGTCGTCTCCTGGAATGCGCTGCTCACCGCGCTCTGGCGCGGCGGGCGCGACCTGCCCGCCGCGCGCCGCCTCTTCGACGCTATGCCGGCACGCAACGTCGTCTCCTGGAACTCCATAGTCGCCGGGTGCCTCGCTCACGGGGACCTGGACGCCGCTTCCGCCTACTTCGCGCGCGCCCCGCGGCGTAACGTGGCCACGTGGAACGCCATGCTCGCGGGGCTCGTCCGGCTCGGACGCATGGAAGATGCGGAGAGGCTGTTCGGCGAAATGCCGGAGAGGAACGTGGTGTCGTTTACCACCATGGTGGACGGGCTCGCGAGGTTTGGAGAGGTAACGCGGGCGAGGGAGATGTTTGAAGCAATGCCAGAAAGGAACATTGTCTCGTGGGCGGCAATGATTAGTGGGTATGTTGAGAGCAGCATGTTCCTTGAGGCGAAGGAATTGTTTCAAGCCATGCCAGAGAAGAATATTTTTGCATGTACCGCGATGATCACAGGGTACTGCAAGGAGGGGGATGTGGAGAGTGCCAGGAGGCTGTTCGATGGGATCGCGGTCAAGGATGTCATCTCCTGGAACGCCATGATCGCTGGTATGTAATACAGGTCACAGTTCATTTCTTATGATTCCAAATGCTTAGTGCATATAATTGTGAATTGGCTAAATACGGCAATTAGATGGTGCATAAACGTGAATACCTTTTCCATAAGTACATCTTCAAGGCCGAGACGTGGCTATGTGTCTGCTTTTATCAGCGAATCTGCTGCGTATCCATGTTTGAGTTTGCATGTGTTCTTGTTATTATTTGAAGTTGTTTCAGACAACTGATAGTAGCTGGTGCAATTTGATATCTGCAACAAAGTTTATTAATAAATTTAATTTGCGCAAACCAGAAATTGCATTCCAGCTGTGATTTTTTTTTGAAGCAATAAGTTCTCTTAGGATTCTATGAATGTATGATTTTTATCAACTGTTGATCGTTATTTCATTCTCGCCAGATTAAAAGCAGTTACATATTCATGCTTTAGTTTGTATTAATAAGGCAACTGATGGAGAGATACAGAGAACAGAAGAAAGATCTGCATATGGTCTTCATTAACCTAGAGAAGACTTATGATAAAGTGTCTAAAAACGTTATATGGTGAGCATTAGAAAGGCACAAAGTTTCAACAAAGTACATTAACCTCATTAAGGATATGTACAAGAATGTGGTGACAAGTGTCCGAACAAGTGATAGAGACACCAATGAGTTTCCAATTAATATAGAACTGCACCAGGGGTCTGCTCTGAGCCCTTATCTTTTTACTTTGATGATGGATGATATCACACGAGACTTACATGGAGACATTTCTTAGTGTATACTCTTTGCGGACGATGTGATGCTAGTGGATGAGAGCAGAACAGAGGTGAACCAAAAGTTAGAATCATGGAGGCATGCTTTGGAGTCAAAAGGTTTTAGACTTAGTAGGTCTAAAACAAAGTATATGATGTGTGATTTCAATGCGACCGCAGTCGAGGAGGGAGATGTTAGACTTGATGGCCAAGAAGGACGCTTTCCGTTATTTGGGTTCAATGTTGCAAAAGTATGTGGATATTGATAAGGATGTAAGTCATAAAAATAAAACCGGATGGTTGAAGTGGCGTAAGCTTCTGAAGTCCTATGTGATAGTAGGGTGCCTCAAAAACTCAAGGGTAAATTCTATAGGACTGCAATTCGTCCTGCTATGCTTTATGGAGCAGAGTGTTAACCTACGAAAAGACGACATGTCTAACAGCTATACGTAGCCGAAATGCATATGTTGAGATGGATGTGTGGCCACACGAGGAGAGATCGTGTCCGGAACGATGACATACGAGAGAGATTAAGAGTGGCACCAGTTGAGGAGAAACTTGTACAGCATCGTTTGAGGTGGTTCGGACATATTCAATAAAGACCACAGGAGGCACCGGTTCGTAGCGAGATGCTAAGTCGACCAAACGGTGTGAAGAGAGGCAGAGGTAGACCAAACTTGACTTGGAAAGAGTCTGTGAAGAGAGATCTGAAGGATGGAGATATCACCAAAGAGTTAGCTTTGGATAGGAGTTCGTGAAGACTAGCAATTCACGCGTCTGAACCTTGATTGCCGGATTATTGCTCTTTTTTAGTCGTCTCTCGAGATTTCATCTCTAACCTACCTTAACTTGTTTGGGACTAAAGGCGTTGTTGTTGTCGTCGTCGTCGTCGTCGTCGTCGTCTCTAATACTGTGACTGATAAGTTGCCACACTTTAAGTGTAAATGCAGTGGTGTTTTTCTGGACAGCTGCATGACTGAAGCACTGTTCTGGAGTAGCATTTTAAGCTTACAGCTTGTCTATCATTTCCATGTTTTTGAATTTCCCATTTTAAGGAAAATTGGTAGTAGCTTTTTCTATTTAATTAAGTTGGAGATGATAAACTTTAAATGATATATGAACCTACCAAGACAAAAGCATGATCATGGGGAGGAAAACAGCCCATAGGAGAGGACAACATGTTTTGGGTCCTGTAAGGCTATAGCTGAGTGGAAGCACAGGCATTCACAAAATGAAGAAAGCGGCAGGTTCCACTAACGAACTAACATAATCAAGCAGGGCTCAATACAAGTGTCGGTTAATCAATGTGTTCATTTATTTGAGATAATTTTGTCACATCATTTTTGTTATGGACGACTTCATCAAGCAGCAACACAACCACAAGAAGAAGGGCGCTGCGGCACCCTTCAGATAGGTGCGGCTGCACCTTTCTAGAAGGGGCAGACGTAAGAATTAGGCTCAGCCGGGCGCAGCTAGAAAATAGGAGATTAGTTGCTTAAGTTGTTGGTAGTTAGAGAAAAAAGAGGACCGGCCGGGTGGCTATATAAACCCAAGCGGTGCTGAACTCTAGGCAAGTAAAAAAGTAGAGAAAAGTGGATCGGCCTCCTAGGGAGGACGATCCTCTCTACCCTGCGGTCCTTCTGTAATTTCCCTTCTAGTTCATCAATAAAGTGTCCAAATTTCTAGCCATATCATCCTGGTATCACGATCCATCTGATCCTTTGGCCTGCAATGGATGGGCTCAAGACCACCTTGGACGCCATCTTGGCCGAACTCTCATCCATCAAGAAAGAGGTCGCCACATGAAATGCGATCAGAATCGCCTCACCATCGCCGTCAACAGGCTGCAATCAAAGCGGCACTCAGCTGACGGCTTCCACAGCAACAAAGAGACGGAGACGCCAGTACCATCGCCCCAGCCACCACACGAACTGGCCACCCCAAAGCTGCGGTTTTTGAAGTACGACGGCTCCACAGATCTAGTCACCTGGCTCGACAAGGCGGAGCAGTTCTTCCACACCCAACGCACACTAGAGGAGGAACGTGTCTGGTACGCGTCCTTCTACATGGCGGGCGCCGTACAGGATTGGTACTACTAGCTGGAGGAGAACATCGGCGCCCCTTCCTGGCTGGACTTCGTCAGAAAGGTCCAGCACGCGTTTGGACCGCCGTTGCGCAACAACCCTCTTCCTGAATCATCTCCCAGCAGCCGGCCAGCTCTCTCCATGGCTTCTCACCCCAATGAGGGCCTCGGCAGCGAGCGCGCCAAGCACAAGAACCGCGAGGAAGCCTTGGTAGCAGCCGGGGACTCCATAAAGCTCGACGGCGACATGGTTCGGCTGTCAAAGCTTCGCGTCGTGCCCTCCTTGACAGACCCCTCGAAGCCTGCCTCCTCAAGGCAGCCCAGCTATGAGGGCATTATCGCTTGGCGCGTATCTGGCCACCGTTGGAAGAAGCCCGCACCCGACGCGCCTCGACCATCGTGGTGTCGTGGAAACCGACCCCTTTGGAACAACACGTCCAGGAGAAGGTGCTGAAGCACGCGTACCGGGCCCGCAAGGCAAAGCTCAAAGAAGAGATTCGCGCGAACAAAGTGGCGAGGTTATCTATGGCCCTGCGCACTACGCCATTCGAGGAGTTCAAGATAAATTTCCTCAAATTACAGCTCGAGGACGAGCTGTTTCGAAAGGAGAGTGAAAGTGTTATGGACGACTTCATCGGACAGCAGCACAACCACAGGAAGAAGGGCGCTACGGCACCCTCCAGATAGGTGCGGCTGCACCTTTCTAGAAGGGGCAGGTGCAAGAATTAGGCTCAGCCGGGCGCAGCTAGGAAATAGGAAATTAGTTGCTTAAGTTGTTGGTAGTTAGAGAAAAAAGAGGAGCAGCCAGCCGGCCGGGTGCCTATATAAACCCAAGCGGAGATGAACTCTAGGCAAGTAGAAAAGTATAGAAAAGTGGATCGGTCTCCTAGGGAGGACGATCCTCTCTACCCTGCTGCCCTGCTGTAATTTCTCTTCTAGTTCATCAATAAAGCGTCCAAATTCCTAGCCATATCAATTTTTTTTCAAAAGTTGCAGAGTTCTGTGAACAAAACATAATTCTAGCACCCCCACCCTTTTTAGCTTCCTTTTCTTTGAATAAGTAGTTTCCTTGATCGTGCAACTCTGAACATGCATTTACAAAATCCTTAAAGTTAATTGTTCCATAATTTCTTCAGGATATGTTCATAATGGACACGGAGAAGAAGCTATTAGCCTTCACATCTTAATGCATAAAGAAGGTGTAAAGTCAGATCATGCAACTCTTATTTCAGTCCTGACTGCATGTTGTGCATTTGCTTTGCTCAGACATGGAAGATCCACACATGCTGTTGCAATCAAAGCAATGCTAGAATCAAGCATATCTTTTTCAAATGCTTTGATGACAATGTACAGCAAGTGTGGCAATGTGGGAGAGTCAGAATTAGTCTTCATGAATCTTAAAAGCCATGATATTGTTTCTTGGAACACAATAATTGCTGCATACGCACAACATGGCAAGTATCAGAAAGTTATTTCACTGTTCCATGAGATTGAAGTACATGGACTGACACCAAATGATGTTACCTTCCTTAGTGTTTTTTCAGCATGCGGGCATGTGGGCATGGTTGATGTAGGTTTGAAATTGTTTGACCTGATGTCATCCAAATATGCGATATCTCCAAAAGCTGAACACTATGCATGTATTGTGGATATATTAAGCCGAGCAGGTCAACTTGAGAAAGCATGTAATTACATTAAAGAGATGCCATTTGAAGCTGAGAAGAATGTTTGGGGTGCCTTGCTGGGAGCCTGTCGGACACGTGGAATTGTGCAGTTGGGCGAACTTGCTGCTATGATGCTTGCCCAAGCAGACTCTGAAAGTTCAGGCCCTTATGTGATGCTTTCAAATATATATGCTGCTGCTGGCATGTGGGATGAAGTCAATCATGTGAGAGGACAGATGAAGCAGAAAGGCATCAAGAAACAACCTGGATGTAGCTGGACTGAGATTGCTAATGAAGTTCATATGTTTGTGGGTGGTGATGCATCTCATCCAGCGATGAGCAAGGTCACATATGAGTTGAGAAAACTTAGCTTTCATATGCAGATGGCAACTGACGAAGGTTATATAATGGAAGAGATGGACCAAGAATGTGAATAGTACTTCCCATAGCCTCCAATTTTTCATGCCACTTTGGACATCCACACTATCAAAATCTGCAGGAGTACAGGTATGAATTCAAGGATGAAATTGATCGACTTTCTAGGGAATAGGTTATCCCACTCTGCTTGAGGTATGATTTCCAGCGCGACTTGCAATCATATGGGCTCCAGTGCATGTTGTTATTCTGAAGTTGGCGGGTTCTTTGCTGGGAAAAAAGAACTCAAGTCTTGCTAAAATGATGGTGAAATTATATATTGGAAGGAACAGTTCATGAAGGTAATTGCCGTATTCATTTGTTTTTATCCTAGAAGTTCTATTGTTCTCAATACTGAAAAAACACATAAAAGCTAACTTAAACCTGATCCTTTTTTGTTGCAGGTTTTGCAACACCATTGATATAACAGATTGATTGTCCAAAAGGAAAATGCTACGGTTTGGCCAATGGAGTGATGTATATGCTTCGTCAAATCAAAATGGTGTTTCCTACATTCTGATGAGCAATGAACAACTTTTATGGATGTGTTGGTCCATTATGACAGAAAGATACGCCACTGCTCTATTCATCATTAAAATTACAACAGGTTTTTCTGGTGCCACATTCTTTCAACTCATTTGCGATCTATTTTAATAAAGATCGCAAATGAGTTGAAAGAATGTGGCACCAGACATAGGCTTTTGATGTAAATAATTTTACAGTGTTCCAAGAAAGATTTGGTTTGATGTCATTGTAAAATGTAAAAGCAATGCCAATTTTCGTGTGTTTGTGGTACTGTTTTCCTCTTCATTTACATACATGTTCCATTCTCTGAGGTAACATTGAGTATAATAATTTAATAAAGAATGGCGGCTCCACACTTGCATCTTTCCATTTTCAGAATGAAATTGTTTAGATATTTCAACTATCTTGTGTTCATGGGCTTTAAACAAAAAGCCTATATTTGTACTCAGGTTCTTCCCTAGGATGCTAGGCTGCATTTTGGGAGTTTCTTCTCTTCATTATATCACTAAATTTTCTCAGAACTGCCTTCTTTTTCTGCTTTGCAGGATTCCTGATATCCACATCCGAATACACATTGTCTTCTGCCAGAGACCTTTCTGATATCACATCTCTCTTTATATCTCGAGGAGATGCTTCTGCTGAAGTTTTGGTGGACTCTGAACTGAACATAGCATCAATCATATCCTTTAGTTCTTTTATACTACTCTGTGCTGCAGCCTCACTGACCTTGAGGGACTCATACCCTTGCATCAGACTCTGTAAGGTATTTTCTTTTTCATATATGTGTTCATTAAGCCGAGAGTTCTCCGCCCTAGCTATCTCCAATGATTCCCTTGCTACATTAGCTTCACTGACTGCATGCTTCAGCATTTCCCTCAGCCTCGAATTTTCATCTCTTATCACTCTTTGCGATTCAATCAACTTTTCATTCTCCTCCTTTCCTTTGGCTAACTCACCCTCAAACATCTTGATGCAATCAATGAGTCCCCTTTCTTTCTCTTTTGAAGCTGCTGCTAATTCATCTGACTCAACCTTTAGTCTCCCAGCCTCTTCCAGTGCCAACCTGAGCTTGTCCTCTGTCATTTCCAGCGAGGCCTTCAAGTTCCGCACTTCTGTTCTTGCACTATCCAGTTCATCTTGAACCATCGAAAGCTTGGCTTTTGCCTCTCTGGCCTCTGTGGTTTGCTCTTTCAATGCTATGGCTAAGTCATCCATGGCCTTCTTGCACTTCTCCTCAGATTCCACGGCCAACTTGAGCTCACGCTGTAGTGACCATGTATCTACCTCACCTGGATTTGCAAAAGAGAAGGACATCATACCTCTTCTCCTAAAATTTGTTGCTGGTTGATTTGAGGACACTGCAGTTAAGGCCTCTAAGCTTTTCTTGCTTTCTTGGAGCGAAGTTATCTCGAGCTTTGCCTCCTCCAGAGATACCTTCGTTTGTTCAAGTTGCTTTGTTTGGGCCTCTAATGAGACTAGTAGTTTCCTCTCTGAATCTCTTGCCGCATCTAGTTCACCTTCTAGCTGCTGTATTCTATCTGCAAGGTCCAACTGGTCCTCACTTCCATTGCTTTTTGACTTTTTCGTCCTGGTCTTCTTCTTGAGATCTTGTACCTCATCTAGGGCACGCATCTTCTCCTGTTTCTCCCTTGCCAACTCCTCTTGCAGTTTCATCAGTTGTTCCTGCATGTCTGATTCCTTCATGAAGCGTGGATTGGGGGCATCTTTTGCACCCGAAGATGATTTGATGCTGCCAACAAAAACAAATTTCATCATCGATTGGTGACAGAAAACAAATCAAGAAAGGGGAAAACATCAGGAGGAAGAATTTAAAACCCCATGGAAACTAGCTTGTCCCCGAATGATTCCAGAACAACACCAGGAAAAGCAAACTGGATGTTTGTAGCGATATCTACTACTACTATTTACCTGGACTTGAAAGAAAACATGTCCTCCAGTCGGAGCCTTGCAGGCTGCAGCCAGGCTCAGAATCAGCCAACCATACCACTTGAGTCCCTCCTATGAGATGCCCCAACTTTTATGTCACATGATCAGGTGCCGCACCGAAAATTTGGTGTGTTCGTACCGGAGACTGGTAGTTTCTGGGAGCTTGGAAGCTTCTCTTTTGCCGTCACAGACCAGGAAATAAAGCAGAGGTACGCCGTGTCTTTGAGTCGAAACAGGTGGAGATGGAAACGAAAAGCCGTATCGGCGAAGGATCGGAATTGAAAGTTTGAAACGGTAGTCTTGAAGTGGTACTCCGTATAAGCAAGGAGACGGTCTCAGCCTTGTTTATTTATATTTTATTTATTGTGTGTATCTGTAGCATACCGATTTTAGTTTTAATTACAGCATACCTGTTGAGTTGTGCTTCTTCCCCCAGGCTTTCGTCATCAGCTGTGGCCCAGAAATCAAACACTGGTTGACTACCCGCACGCGGTTGAGGCCTTCAGGTTGGGAATTGGGATCCTTCGGAGTTTTTGGAATTGGCTAACTTGCATGCACGTATTGACCGTCGGAATATGGAGCTGGAATCCTGCCAAAACGGGTACGTTGTGATGTGCGGTGCACATTTGATACTGCACGAATTAGACGTTATTCCCCTTTTAATACCATGCTAAAGTGATGATGTAGTTAACCCTTCACATAGGTGTAGACTGCAGATCAGAATTTTCTGTTCCAAAGAAGTTACAGATGTTGTAAATATTAATTAAATTCAACGTTAATTTATATGTGTTTATAGCATTCGATCTGTGAATTGCTCCCGAACCAATAATTTGACGGTTTGCCCGGTTTGCGTATGTAATTCCCTGCTTTGCGGTAGTTGGGATTGTTGCTTTTGCGGGGTGCCTGCTGACATCTGCAGAGATTTGCCACATCGTAGCACTGCATTCAACCTTGTCTTCTCTTCTCCCTCGGTATCTCCAATTCTCAGTGGAGGTTTTGTGTAGTTGTAGTCTACACCAAAAAGGCTTTGTTATTGAGTGTTATGTGAATTCTTCGCGCTGCTGTAGGAAAGAAAAATTGTTACACATCAGGCAAAAGAGGAAAACGAACGGTTCTGGTTAAACTTTAGTTCTGGTGATGGGTCACCAGCTCCAACAGAGGAGAGCACGAAATAGTCAGACTAATCACTGTAGAGGACATATCAATTGGATGATCAACATACAATTATAACACGATGATGCTTCCAGAAACAAAGGATCCGGCAGTGGAGGTGGAGCGCCGCTACCATCCAACTTGATCATGTTCCTAATATCGCTTGCTGGAAAGCAGATCAAGAAGAAAAGCTACGGCATTATGACAGATAGGAATAATAATTCGCCGCCATGTTACACACCTGCACGACTACAACCATTCCAAGATCAAACGCGTAGATAGGTAACTCAAATAATAAAAAAAAAAGTTTAGCCATAAGGCCGTAACAAGGAACTTGATAAATATAGTATACTGAACATGCATCACCATTCACCATTCAATCACAGTACATGAGTAGGAAATCCTTGCACTAGTTAAAAGGCTCCGGTTATTCTCCCACACACTAACAAGGTTCTGCTTCAAAGATAAAACAATACATGGGGTTGACAATAGCAATATAACAAAACAAAGGGTAAGCAGACCCAATAATAAAAGGACATATGAAAATGGTCCTTGTACGAGCATCACAACTACCCCAAGGGCTAAGTGATAGCGAGGGCAATCACTTGGATCCTTGGCTACTGGTCGTCCTCAGGCTTGCTCGCATCCTTCATTTCGTCGCCACCATCATCCTGGTACACAACTTGGTTAGCGCTATCGAAAATAAAGATACCAAGTGACCTGGGTTGTCAGTAGTCGATACACACATCCACCTGCATGTCTGAGGTCCATAGGGTGAGGTTGTCACGGAGAAGCTGCATGATCAGAGTGCTGTCCTTGTATGACTCTTCTCCAAGAGTATCCAGCTCTGAGATGGCTTCATCAAACGCCTGAAACCAACAAAGGACTATGGTCATGACCAAAATAACAGCATGTGCTGGTTAATTTCCTCTGATTATATGCGCAAAGCTTAAGAATGTCCCCTGATTACAGAATTGTAAGATCCAGATCAACAAGACTTTTTCAAGTCGTTTCTAAAAAAAAGAAGACATTTTCAAGTTCAAGAATTCTACTTGAGTAGTTAAGGTACTCTTTATTACATCATGGAACTAGTATGAATCTATGCAACTGACTTAAGTCAAATACAGCCACATATTTGTTGGACTTAATGGAGTACAGTGTAAGCAAGTTGTAGTGGAACTAGAAAGGCAACATGACAGAATCTTCATAGCATCTAAGCAGCACATGCACTTGCCGCATGCCAGTAGCATTGCATGTGGGGCTATATGCTAAGCAAGATAACAGATATCTTGGAAATATTCGGCAATTTGAGCCGGCATAGCTCACAATTGGTTGCACCGGGTACTTAGGAACAAGTGGCCCAAATATCTGAACAAGCTGAGCTGTAAACACACTAAAATTAATTGTGGCTGAAGAGTGAGGAATATTTACACTTCCTAGACAGCTGCCGACGCAAGTGAGGATCTGAATCTACTGGTGCAAGCCGAGTAGCTAATCTACCATCATAAAAGGGGCAAAAATGAATCAGCCTACATCATCATCAAGCTTGTCCTGCAAATCCTGTGTAAATGTGTTGCTAGCTAACTCAATCACCAGCAACTGCCACTCATCTTGCACCAAACTACAGATCTACACAACCTCCTTGAACTAACAGCGAAGAACATAGAGTGAGCCAGCAGCAGCAACTCACCTGCTTGGCAAGCGAGCACGCGCGGTCGGGCGAGTTGAGGATCTCGTAGTAGAAGACGGAGAAGTTGAGCGCGAGGCCCAGCCTGATGGGGTGCGTCGGCGGGAGCTCCTTCACGGCTATGTCCTGGATGGGGGGAGGAAGTCACGCAAGATCCAACCAGTACGAGTCAACTCCCTTGCGGAAGAAGCGAGGAAAAAAGGGAATAAACACAGACGAGTGAGTCTCTGTGTTGGTGGAAGAAGGCAACCTGGGCGGCCTGGTAAGCGGCGAGGGTGGCGTCGGCGGCGTCCTTTCTCTCGGCTCCGGTCTTAAACTCCGCGAGGTACCTGTGGTAGTCGCCCTTCATCTTGAGGTAGAAGACCTTGGCGTCGACAGCGACGGCAGCGGGGACGAGGCGCTCGTCGAGGAGGCGCAGGATCCCAGCACAGATGTTGGACAGCTCGCCCTCGACGCGCGCGCGGTACCCGCGCGCAGCCGCGGCGTGCCCGGCTGCGCCGCGCCCCTCCTCCTTCTGCTCGATGGAGGAGACGATGCGCCACGACGCGCGCCGCGCGCCGATGACGTTCTTGTAGGCGACGGAGAGCAGGTTGCGCTCCTCGACGGTGAGCTCGCCGGCGCCCGCGGCGGTCACCACCTTCTCCATGAACTCCACCATCTCCTCGTACCGCTCCGCCTGCTCCGCCAGCTTCGCCATGTACACCATCTCCTCCCGCGTCCCTCCCGGCGCTGGCGCTGCGGCGGCCATCTCTCCTCTCTCTCTCTCTCCCCGCGCCTGCGACGAGCTCCCTCGCTCGCTCTCCCTCACTGACCGGGCGGCCGCGCGCTGCGTGCGTTTGGTTGGTGGGTGCGTGTGGCTGCTGCAGTTTCGGGGGAGCCGAGCCTGTGGGTGCACTGGGTGAGTGGGGAAAGTGGGGAGGAGGAGCGGCTGCGGTTTTAAAACTTTTTCTGGGCCGTCCTTCCTCTCTTGTTTCCTTCGCTTTTACTTTTCCTGCGGGGGCGAGCGTTGGAGATAAGAACGAGATCGGTTTCGAAACACATGGTGTATGTTTCCCATGTGGGATGCATGTGGGGCGAGGCTGGGCCGGGCCGTTGATCGTTTCGGTCAGCTGGACCGAACGAAATCCTTCACGAAGTATTGGCATGGGCTGCTGTCTCCGTAAGTGGACCCAATTTGGACGGAGCTAGAGTCGGGCCTGCTTGCCAGTACACTAGACCGGTCGAGATAGGCCCTTTGTAATGTTTTCTTTTTTGCAACACAGGCCTTTTGTGATGTTAACAAACTACTTCTATGCTTCTTAAAAAGTACTCCCTCCTGTTTTAAATTATTCACACAATTGACTTTTAATATTTGTCTTATTCAAAGAATTTGTTCAAATGTGTAAAATTATTAGTCATGCTTTAAATATCACTAATGATAAAGTAAATAATATAAAAAATTTCTATATTTGAATAATTTTTTTAATAAGATCAATGGTCAAAATTAGCGTTAGAAGTTAACGGTGTCAATATTTTAAAATCGGAGGGAGTAAATTTTTTCTACGTACAATGTACACTTGGTAAATATGTACACTTAGCAAAATGTCTCTAACAAAGGGTAAAATGTCATCAACAGAGGTGGGTTATACTACCTGCACACAAAAAATATATACAAAGTTACCTTTTTTTATAAATAAATATGATGGAGTCTCTCTCTCTTTACAAATCTAACGGATGAGCTCTTTCAAATCTTTCAAATCTTTTAGATCTTAAAACGTTAACAAAATACTACTACCCATAACATGTTACGTAACAAATATATGAGATAAAAAAGTTACTGAAAAATAAAACAAATTCATTACGGGTTAAATTAATATTAATAGTGAAGAATGAGAAATTTTAAATTTTTAATTTTAATATATTATTTTTTAAATTAATATTTTTTCTTACACCATAACGTTCGAAGTTGTTTCAGGACTAGCAAGTAGAAAGGAACACATTGTTTTTTGTCTTGTGTACGGCTGAATAACCAAACCCACGAGCGACGTGCCGCTGGTTTCCGTGCTTACGCACAGCAGCGCGTCTTCATCTCCTCCGTTTTCTTCCATGGCGGTGGAAGGAAGAAACGGACCAGATCACTGGTCCAGCTCCGCGCGCTGCACCGAAACAAGGCGCCGTATCCCTCGACCGCGGCGGGCCACCGGTTGAGGAGTGACACGGAGCGGAGCGCGCGGGCAGTGGGCACCGCACGTAGGTTGAGCACCCCACCGCCCCGATACGTTGTTGGCTGGTTGGCCAGGCGGCTCAGGCCAAACCAAACCGGTCACCACCACGAAGACTGACGACGAGAGGACGGCCGGCGGCAGGCTTTGGCGAGCGGCGGCTGCTGGTTGGATTCCCCTTGTTTGCTTGGTCCTGACTCCTCACTCCTCAGTCCTCCAGCTGTTTTCCCGCTCCGGCCACTGTTTTTTTTAGGACCTGGTCCGTAGACGGACATAGATTCTGCAGCGAGGAGAGGGAATCCGCGTAGCAGTGCCGTATTCCTGCGTCCCCTCCAAATTGCAAAGAAACAAATGTTCCCGTCTGGATCGACGAGAATACTTGTGTGCAATCGCCACTACTCCCACTGAACCGAAGTGCTAAGCCTGAACGGCGGATAGGCTTGCTGCCAGACAAATCCTGATCGAAATAAAGCGAAGAAGCTCCGAAACCGGGAGTCAGAAGCAAGCAGCCGCGCCGCCGCACAGCTCCTGAGACGGCACGAAGTCGCGCAAGTCTCGCTCGACCTGGACTAGAAGAAACGGAACATTGGGCCGCCGCCCCGTCAGTCAAATTGATTTTTACTGCTTGAGTAAAAAAGCAGTATAGAAACAAAAGAAATGACTTGACTTTACTGCATCGAAGATTCGAAGGTCCCGAGAAAGGAACAGGGTAGCAACGAAAGGCCATTCCGTTCGTGAGAGGTGTCACCTCCACGTCGCTTTCGCCGCCGGCCGCGGTGTTCGGTGCTGGTTTCGCAGCTTACCACTAGCGGCGTGCGTGCATGGAAAAAGCGCGAAAGAGGGTGCCGCCGTGCGTAGACTAGTGCATGAATATATCGCGTTCGCTGTCCCGTCTGATTTTCCATTTGATCGTGGAATAAGAACTCGTTCGTGTTAGTGAACAGGATTCGTGCCGTATGAAGTACTGCACAAAAACCACAAGCAATAGGTAACTGAGATTAAGCTAAATATAATTGTATACTTAGACGTACCTCGAAGCACCATGCTAAGTTAGAGACTAATATGGATGGTCCGGTTGAGAAGTCAAGCATTACAGTGTGATTTATTTTTTTCTTAAATATTTAACTAACCAGCTGAATTACCCTCGGCTCGTACTTGCTTTTGACATGCTATTCCCTTCACGTCACAACCCGGACGGCACCGGACCACTAACCATGGCCATGCTATTCCCTTCACGTCACAACCCGGACGGCACCGGACCACTAACCATGGCCAGCGATTTTTTTATCTGCAACTTAACATGCACTGAGTCTGTGTCTGTAATAAACTTTGTTATCAAGCATCAAATCTTTCCCGCTACCCGAAATGGCACGATCGAGTGGGCGCTAGAGGTACGAAACCTCATGCCCGAAACGGACGCTGTCGAGATCCCGAGCGACCAAACCACCGGCAGCGCGCAGCAAATTGTTTTAGTTTATGGCAGAAGAACCGGCGCCGTGTCCGTGGTTCCGTGCACGCGACAGCGATTCCGCGAACGCGCCGCCGCCGGAGAACCCCAAAACAGCCAGACCTGAGCGAGCACTAGCGCTGGGGTTGCCTTGCGGACGGCTGGCTGGCTGGCGAGGCCCGCGGTTTGCTCAGCTGGTAAAACGTAAACCCAGGTCGCGGCGAGATCAGCCAGCGGCGACGCACCACGTGCACAGCATGCCGACGGCTTATATATGGAGTATCTATCCGCGTGGCCCCCCAAGTCCCAAAGTCAGTCGGACACCTTCTCTCGGAGGAGACGGCACGTCACGCTCAACTTATATAGCAGCAGGTCTAAGGTCTTCCCCCACTGCGATGGCCGTGGCGTTCCCTTGGCACATCATGGCGCTGAGCAAGGTGCAGCGGCTGTACGACGCGTGCGACCTCGTGTTCTCGTCACCGGCGCAGGCGGCGCCCTCTCTCGGCGAGATCGAGTGGCTGCGACAGCTCCTTGGTGAGTACTACTACTAGTAACTTCCTGGCGGATGAGTGCTCTGAATTGCGAGTTCGTGCTGCCCGTTTGAATTGAATGAGGTCGACTGACTTCTTGGTTTTAGATGGCATGGAAGCGGCGGACGTCGGGATCGACGACGGGGAGAAGCCTTCGTCCTCATCTTCGTCTTCGTCCTCGTCGTCGGACGACGAGCTGAGCCCCAAGAGCGCGCGGCTCCTGCCGGCGCTGGCGTTCGAGCGGATCACCTACGTGCACATACACCAGTGCGACGACTTCTCGGTACTTGTATCGCCGCCGCCGGTTTACGACGAGTCGGTTGGTAAGTTGTGTGTCTACTCGTGCTGACACAGCGCCGCGCTGTTGGTTTTGTTTCCCGCAGATTGGCGTGTTCTGCTTCCCGGCGGGCGCGACGCTGCCGCTGCACGACCACCCGGAGATGGTGGTCCTCAGCAAGCTCCTGTACGGCACCGTGCGGAAGCGGTCCTACGACTGGGTCGCTGCGCCGCCGTCTCCCGGCGAAAGAAAACGTAAGACTGCCCCCACATGACGCAGCGACGTACGTACGTTATGTGCTCGCTTATTACTCTGCTTTAATTCATAGTCGACGACGATGCAGGCGGACTGGCCAGGGTGGTGGCCGCCGACGAGGTGCTCCACGCGCCGCGCGAGGCGACGGTGCTGTTCCCGCGGAGCGGCGGCAACCTGCACGCGTTCACCGCCGTCACGCCGTGCGCGATCCTCGACGTGCTGACGCCGCCCTACTCAGAGGAGCAGGGCCGGCCGTCGACGTACTTCACCGACGTCCCAGTCCCGTCGCTCCCAGGTAGGAGTACAACCAGCCGCGCAATGTGAAGGTTCCCTTGCTGTCGAAACACTGCCTGACACGGCGCTTGCTTTCCCTCTTCGACATTTTCAGGTTTTGCTGTTTTGGAAGAGACGGATCTGCCCGAGGATTTCCGGGTGGCGGGTGCGCCGTACCTTGGCCCTGAACTGACGGTGGACATGGATTACGACGATGACGACTACGACGATTACGACGACTAGCTAGCTTAGCTTGCTCACTGCTTTTACAAGAACGAGCTGGATAGTGTACTTAGTGGTTGCGTGTAAATTCTGTCCTAGAAAAGCATGTAAAAGCTTTTGCCCTTTTTGAATATATACTAGGAGAGTTTTGAGACCAAAGTTTCAGTACTAGTTACTTGATATATTTTTTAAAGTAAATTTTACAAAATTACAGGTATTTTACTTATATTATCACAAAACTACAGATTTAAGCTAGAATTTCAGAAAACTACAGATTTGCTACAGTAATTTTAGGAATATATGTATAGAATATGTAGTTTTATGATAAATTGAATATAAAATCTGTAGTTTTGTGATACATTGGATACAATACCTGTAGTTTTGTGATAAATTATATATATAATCTGTAGTTTTATAAAAATATGACTTAAATGTGTAGTTTTGTGATACTATTGACAAAATACATGTAGTTTTGTAAAATTTACTTTATTTTGTGTGTGTGTTGTGCACATAGATTTTTGAGAGCAAAGTTCCGTTAGAAATTCACTCTTTACTTGCTGGAGGCGAAATCATCTGTTGCAAAAAGAATCACGAAGCAAAATACAGAAATGTTGCTCTACCTGATTGCTGACATCTGAAATACGAGTTCGAAAAATCGACAGATATTGTGAATAGGGTCGAGTGTGTGAGTATTGTGAAGTTAATCACGAAGAGGATTAATACGAGTGGTCTAGACTGGTTCGGGCCTCCCGGAGGATAACAACCCTACGTCCAGTGAGTGTGTGTTCTCTTGCTCTAAAAACAGATGTCTTGCCTTATTGGGCAGGTTACATAATTATAAGAGAGACATACCTCCTGTGGTAATGACAATTACCACATTATAACACTGATAACGTCTATTTCTAATTACAATGAGCACGGCTATTAAGCTAACGGTACTTTAATTGGCATTAACTCCTTAACAATCAATTATGCTTCAAATACCGCGTCGTGTGTCGTGAGATCATAGGTAGCCATTCTACAGAGGACCATTCGTACCTGGGCCAAGGCTCACGAACGTCTTTGGTAAATCTTAGTTTTGGACTACGCTTGTTCGAGAGACAAAAATTGAGACATCGACATAAGCCTCTGAGCACGTCTTCAAGTGGCGGCCTGCCTTCGGTCTTCGATAACTTGATCGATAAGATCGACCTGTACCTCCTCTCTGTCATTGCTGCTACAAATTTGAGGAGGTGTTCAAATGACAAGACTCGACGGTTGGTTTCAATTTTTGTCTTTACTTCTGCCGCCTCGATTCCTGCTTCTAATCGGTTCGAGTGTTGTGCTTTTCATTGTCAGAGAGCAAAAACTAGGCGTCTTTGAGATCTTGAAGGATCGTTCCCCGCTTATAAATAGAGAGGACGAGATAAAGTTCTTCTTCAAAACACTTCCTTTCTCCACTCCTTTCAAATTCTTGCGCAATAACCGTCCAGGCGTAATCATGGGCAAGAAGCGTTCTGCTAAGAGGATTCGATCTTTGCTGACGAGTGTTGCAGAGGATTCTTCTTCCGTTGGGATGCGAGAGACTCCAGCCCTGCTGTGCAAAGGGATCCGGCGGATCGTATTCTTTCTCTAAGGTTATTCACCATTGAATAGATCTATGTGGTCCCTCCTGGTGGTTTTCTTGAATTGATGGAGAAAGACGACCCGAATGTTGTGGATCTAGAAGCCGATCTCGATACTTTTGGAGATGTTGAGTATGCTCGACGTCTTCATATAGAGTTGAATAAAAGCCACTGGAGGGTGCCAAGCCCTGATGAGGTGGTAGTCTTGAGTGACTCTGAAGGAGAGGATGATGACAGAGAGAACGAGGGCACTGAAGCTCCTCCTCCGATGCTTCTTCACTCAAGACACTATTCCTTGATGTCTTTCTTAGGGAGAGGAGAAGAAAAAGCGGCTGACCAGGAGAACCCTGGTCCCTTAGAATCATCTCCTCCTCTTGTTGCTCAAAAGAGGTCTCCGTCCAAAAACGAAGGGGATGATAACTCTGTTTAGGTTTAAGACTTTTTCCCCTTAACTGGAGTTCTTGTACTAATAATGTAATTGTGGTAATGAAAAAATATTGTTTCATCTTCAATGATGCTTCCTTCATTTCAAAAATGTGTAATGCTGAAGGATTTGAATATATCTTATGAAACATTTCTTAAGAATTTTGAATGTGTACTTGTCCAGGCTTACTATCCTTAGCGTATTACTGCAACTGTGGTTAGCCGAACCGTTCATACTCAGAATTAGTCTCTTCGGACGTTCAAGTATTGATATTTGAACTCTTCAAGCACGTTAATCACTTTAGACACAAAGAGGTACAAACGATCAAACCCATTTAGTGCATTTGAGCACATCGAGTGTTTGCGGCACGTTATAATCGAGCCCCTTGCGATTGTTGAGCTCATCAAGCATGGAAAAGAGGATGCGGTGGGTCCCTTTTGCAGTGCATTGAGCACTTCGGGTGTTCAGGCAGTGAGCCCCTTGCGTGCGTTAAGCACATCAAGCATTTGCCGCTTTTTCTCGTACTGATAACTGTTCGGGCATTGAGTCCCTTGCGTGCGTTAAGCACATCAGGTATTTTGTCGCTTCTCCTCAGACCGATAGCTGTTTGGGCATTCGAGGTTCCTTGCTAAAGAAGCTTTGTCGATTTGAATTTCAATAACTGCCACTGCTATGTCTTTATTAGGCCTGGCACCGAGAGAAAGTTTTTCCACTATCTCAGCGCCGTTCCCCATTACTTCTTTGCAATCCAAGCATTGCCACTTGAGCGACACTCTTCGCCGCCCTCAAATCGTATTCTAGGTTATGTTCTTGCCCAGACATTCATAATTTGGTAGTTCTTCCATGTCTCCTTCTCCGACTCGCAGTGCCATGGCCTCTGAAAATGAAGAGTACAAGACGAAGTACTGGAAGACCACCACCATGACTCAAAAGAGACTGAAGAGCCTGTATGATTGAGGTATTATCCTTGAATTCGTAATATCTGAGATTTCAAAGGTTAAGTATTATGCTGGGCTTTCTGATGGACAATTGGCATTTTTTAAATCACTCATTCTTTGTGGATTTTGTGTTACTGCTTCAGAATTCCTCATATCTGTCTGCCAAGCTTATACGATAGAGTTGATACACCTTAAACCTAGTGTTGTGGCTTCTTTAAGCATATTTATAATGCTTTGTGAATGCTGGTTAGGAATCGAACCAGACCTTGCCCTTTGAAAAACTTTATACACAGCCTCTTACTATAGCAAACAAATGATGGTCTTTTTGGTTGGCTTCACCCTAAGGAGTGAGAAGCAAAATGTTGATCCATGCCTCAGGAAGAACTAGAAGCAAAGTGATCATAGGTGGTTCCTCATAAAGATTCTGAACAAATCAAAAGTAAAGTGGACGTACATAATGTTATACATTGCTTCAAGTGCAAATGTTCCTTCAAATCAATCCAACAGAATTAGGGCACTTTTTGCAGAAATTCTGGAGCTCAAACGCAAGGGTCTGAATGGAAAAATTATTATTGATGAATTTGTGCGAAGACGGTTGAATTCACTTGTGATAAGGCATCCATTAGCCTTTGGTTATAGTGGTCTTCGAGATACAGCAAGATATTCTTACAAAGGTAATTTTCAGTACTTGAATAGTTGATATATACTTTCAGTTATTTGACACTCTGGTGTATTGAACAATTGCAGAGATTTCTGGAGATGAAGTGGTGACTCGTCTTAAATAGATTTTGAGTGATCATAAAGTTACCAGGCCAGAGGGCCTTCCTCCACCCTTTTCTGCTGCAAATCCTCCTTCAGAGGTACTAATTATTCTCAATTGTACTGTATTGTCTGTTCTTTACTTGTTCTGATCATTGATCTTTGATCACAGAGAAGGTTTGCCATTGAATTAGATGGCGTTGATGCTGTTTTCGATGATAATAATGACGATGAGCGCAATAAAGAGACTGTCAGGGATAACATTCCTGAACAAGGTCAGGCTGAGATTTTGTCTGAACTATCTGGGGAGGCAGTGAAACTTTCATCATATGAAAAATTGCCACGTGTTGAACCTGTGACAGGGGTCCCAGAGCAACAAACTTTAACTCCCAAAGAGAATATAGCAGTGAGTGCCTTAGAGATGCAGACTGCAAGTGCCTCTAAAAGCCACTCTTTTGCTGCTCCCAAAAGAGTTGGTCCGGTTGGCTCTAATACTTCTCAAGCAATAACTCTAAGATCTAGTAGTTCAGCCCCTGCACATACCATGGCTCAATTCTCTCCTCATCCAGTGCAGTCTGGTACCATCAAACGTTCTTGTGCATCAGAGGCAAGAAATTCTTATCTTTAAAGGCATTTGGTTCCACTCAAACAAGTTTTCATTTTTATTTATAAAGGACTTTACCCTTTTGATCAGGAAGAAGAGCATCAACAGGGCCTAAAGAGGACCATCAAATGACTGAAAGTGAAGAAAACTGTTCACACGAGGTATGATTTGAAATAAACTTCCTCCTTATTGACTTTGAACTAACAAATTGTTAACCTATTCAGTGTTTCTAGGATTGTTTCTTTCATTGCTTCCCCGAGGATAGATAAGACAAAAGAAACTCTAGATGATCATCAAAAAGTCTTCTCATCTGTTCGAGAAGCCGTTATAAATTTATCAGATATCCTGCAGAAATAAGCTGATGCCTTGCGGACACAAGTTGTCGACTCTTGCAATGCTGCTAGATCTTTAATTGATGCTGCTGAAGCAAGACTCTAGACAACATATTATGTTAAATTGCAAGAGAAGTTTTCTAGCTTGAAAGAAGTGGCAAAGAGTATGTGCCTATGTTTGAGCAACATAACCTGTTTTGTTCTTTGAACTATATCTTACCTGACTTATATATGCAGAATTGACAAAACAAGCTGATGAAAAGGACAAACAGATTCGGAGATTACTGGAAAGCGCTAGGTCAGAGATTACTAACAAGTTAGATTCAGAGATTACTGAAAAGCGCTAGGTCAGAGATTACTAACAAGGGCAAGTAACTTCAAGAGGTGACCACCGAACTAGAGACTATCAAGTCTAACTTAGAAGCTGCTGAAGCTAAAAACAATAAATTGCAGAAGTCATCAGCTTCTGAAGATATGGTCAAAGTAGCATCATATATGCTTGTCTGCACTAAAAGTCATTATCCTAATCTGGATGTTTCTTTAGCTTATTTTGGATTTCAATGTTTCTCATCTAAACAATGCCACAAGCTTATAAAAGATGTGGTTAACGCTGCTAAGTCGTTTGTAGATGATCTTAGCTGTATCGACCACTCCTCAGATGAAAACTAATGTGATGCATATAGTGTATATCAATTGTAAATTACACAAACATTTATGAGTATGATATATGTAGCCTTTTGCTTTCTGTACGCAATGTATATTTGCATGTAGAAAAGAACTTAGAGTAAATCATATGCACTCGATAGGTATTTTAGCACTTCACACTTGTGAAAGACATCCGTGTCTAAAATTGTCATATCAAAAGGTAGATAGGTGGTGCCCATGGTGAGTTGGTGTGATTAAGCTCGTATGTATATAAGATAGCTGTTTCTAGAAAATCAATTCTAGAGATGGTCGCAAGTGCCTATCAGGGTTGTATCTTGTGTAACTGTCTGACGGCCAAGATAGAGTGTCCGAATGGTGATCTGAAAAGATCATTGATAATAATTGGGCATAAGTGCCTATAAAGGTCATATCTTGTGTTACCGTCTGGTGGCTAAGATAAAGAGCTCGAATAGATAAAAAAAAGAATACTTTATTGAACTATACGTGATGGCAAAAACTTTTTTATATGATAAACACAATTTTTTGAGAATAAACGATTATTCTTTATTCAAAATTTTCACCAAACATACATTGTACATAGAACTTTCGTAACTGGTCAGTATTCTATATGTTCGATAACAAACCATTATTGATATGAGCCAGTAGGTAAGCTCCATGAGATAGCTGATCGACAATGATGTAAGGCCCTTCTCAAGGAGAAGAAAATTTGTGTTTATCTGTGGTGTAGATATCTTTTTTGAGTATTAAATCCCCTACATCCAGAATACGATGCACAACTTTTTTGTTATAGTGCTTGCACAGCAGGGCTTGATATTTCTCTACTTTTATCACTGCTTGTCTCCTGTACTCTTCTAATAAGGTAAGATCCAAATCTCTTGCTTTGACTTGACTTTCTTCTGTACAATGTAACACCTGATGAGAACCCAAATGCATTTCTGGGGCAATACTGCATCAGCCCCGTATACCAGATTAAACGGTGTATCTCTGGTTGCTCGACTCGGATTTGTGCGCAAGGACCACAACACTGCAGGCAGTTCTTGGACCCAATTTCTTCTTCTAGTTTCTAGCTTTTCTCACATTCGCTTCTTCATCCTTTGAATGATCAAACCGTTGACTCTTTCAACTTGGCCAATGGTTTACGAGTGAGCTACCGAAGAGACTGAGTGTTGTATCCTGAAGTCAGCATAGCTCCGGTGAAACTTATTTCCTTTGAACTGAGTCCCATTATCTGTGATGATCTGTTTTGGAACTTCAAAGCGCACAACAATTCTCTTCAAAAATTTGGCTGCAGCTTCTTGAGTAATGTTTACCAGTGACTCAGCTTCTATCTACTTGGTAAAGGTATCAATAGCTACAATAATGTACTTATATCCCTTCTGTCCCTTGGACAAAGTATCGATGATATTGATTCCCCAGATAGCAAATAGCCAGGACAGAGAGATGGTATGCAGGGAACTAGCATGTTTAGTTGTTTGATGCTGGAAAAATTGACAGTGACTGCATTTGATACAAGATCAGTGGCATCTTGATTTGCTGTCGGACAGTAAAACCCATGGCGGAATGCTTTTCCAACCAAAGTTCTGTTAGAATTATGAAAGCCACAAACTCCTGCATGTATATCATTGAGCAGTCGCATACCTTTATCTTGAGAGATACATCTTATCAGCATTCTATTTCTTCTTTTTTTTTATAATACCCCATCAATAATGGTGTAATTTTTTGTAATTTGAGCAATGCACTCAGTTGCCAGATCATCATCTATAACTGGATCACCTTTAATGAATACTCTGATCGAGTATCTCCAATCTTCGGGCTCTTTAAGATCAAGTAAAGATATTTCATGAGGCTCAGTGGGCACCTTAAGCAACACAGATGGCTGTAAGTTTTCTTCAATAATAACATCATTGGGCACTACTGATCGAGAAGAGGCCAACCACGCGAGATGATCTGCATCTTTGTTATCCAATCGAGGAATGTATCGGATTTCAAATCTGTCAAAAAAACTTTTCTTTGCCCGAACAACTTCTAAATACGCAACCATCTTCTTATCTTTGTATTCATACTCCTTATAGACCTATCAGGCCACCAATTGAGAATCGTCTCGAATCAGCAATCTCTTGATGCCCATGGACTTAGCAATGCGCATGCCATTAATCAAGCCTTTATATCCTGTAATATTATTGGTGGCTTTAAATTTCAACTGAAGGCCATACTTTAAAGGCCTCCTACGGAAGGTTTCAATACAACACCAGCCCCAGCCTCTTGTAGGGTAAAGGAACCATCAAAATACATCACCTAATGATCAAGCAATGCCTCTTCATCTTGAGGATCAGATGGAGTTCATTCAACAATAAAATCCGCTAAAGCTTGACACTTGATGACTCTCTGAGGTATGAACTCTATATAAAATTTTCTCAACTCTACTGCCCAATGAGATATGCGTCCAGTAGCATCTCTATTGTATAAAATGCGAGAGAGTGGGCGATCAAATACTACCTTGATCAGATGTGCCAAGAAATAATGCTTCAGCTTACGAGATGTCATCAACACAGCATATAACAACTTCTGAACCTGTGGGTACCTTGTTTAAGCATCCTTCAAGATTTCACTAACAAAAAACACTGGTGACTGAACTGAACTTCCCTAATCATTGACCCGATCTACTGTCAGAACAGTACTAACCACCGAATTCGAAGTTGCCACATAAAGCAGCAACTATTCTTCGGACTTTGGTGGAACCAGGGTAGGCATATTTTTGAGATATTGCTTCAGCTCTAAAAAAACCGCTTCCATTTGACTATCCCATTGAAATCCATCTTATTTACATAAAAGCTTATAAAATAACATACTTCTTTCTCCCAATCAAGATATGAATCTACTGAGGGCAGCCATCATCCCAGCTAGCTTCTGAATTTTCTTTCGAGTTCGAGGTGGTTGCAGCTGTTCAATAGCTTTCACCTTCTTCGAGTTTGCATCAATCCCTCTTTCAGAGACCATATATCCCAGCAGCTTACCAGAAGATACCCTGAAGACACACTTCTTCGGTTTAACTTCATCTGAAACTTTTGAATACTATCGAAAGTCTTGGTGAGGTACTTAAGCAGATCCCCCCACTGTTTAGACTTCACGACGATGTCATCGATATATACTTCGATATTCCTCCCAATTTAATGTTCAAAAATGATATAAACACATTTTTGATACATAGCCCCGGTGTTTTTGAGGCCAAACGGCATCTTCACATAACAATAAACTTCGAAAGGAGTGATGAATGCAAATTTTTCTTCATCTTCAATTCACATGTTGATTTGATGATAGCCGGAGTAAGAATCAAGAAAACTTAATAATTTGCTGGTGGACATTGAGTCCACGATCTGATCAATTCAAGGCAGAGGATACTCATTTTTAAGACATGCTTTATTTAAAGACGTATAGTCAATACACATCCGCCACAAACCATCGGGCTTTTTCACTAATACAGTATTTGCTAGCCATGTAGGATAATCTACTGTTTTAATGAATCCGGCTTGTAATAGCCTAGTGATTTTCTCGCGAATGGCATTGTGCCTGTCTCGAGTGTACCTTCGTTCTTTTTGCTTGACCGGCTTGAGAGCCAGGTCAATCCCCAACTTGTGCTCAATCACCTCTTTAGGGATCTCGAGCATATCTAAAGGTGTCTACACAAAGACATTGGCATTTGACCGAAGGAAAGTAATGAGCGTGAGTTCCTATTTCGGAGATAAGGAACCCCAATGACAACTTGCTTCGCTCGCTCATTAGGATACATCGAAATATTCTTGTTCGGTACTGATGGCAGCATAATCTCTTCTTCAGGAGCCGGGACTTCGAGAACTGGCACTTCTGGAACTTTGATAGTGGGTTTTGGTACAACAAGTACCACACCACCATCCATCATCTGTTCCAGCTTACTTGGAAGAACTGGCTTCTAAGACTCCTTGCTTGAAGTGACCTGTACGGGTCAAAGAATTGATGTCGCACTTGACCGCCTCTTTAAGATCAGAGATGATCGTGATGACCTTTAGGGGTCCTGGCATCTTCATCGTGGCGTAAGCTGAATGAACGGCAGCCATGAACTTCAGGAGGAATAGCCTCTCGAGGATACAGTTGTACGCCGAATCAAAATCCGTCAGCTCGAAGGTGAGGACTTCTCGGCGTTTGTTGTTTCCATTACCGCAAGCAACGGTTAGATCAATCTTTTCTAAGGGCTTTAATGAAACTCCTGGAATAAATCAGTGAAATCTTTCATCTACAGGCTGCAATGCTGCTAATGGCAAACCCATTTTCTCATAAGTACACTTCATGAGGAGGTTCAAGGCCGCACCTGTATCGACGAGAGTCTTGGCAACATTGCTGCGGTGGAAGGGTATCTTGATGATGAACAGCAAGTTTCTGGTTTATAGCTCTATCTTCGAGTGATCTTTAGGGCTGAACGTGATCGGGACTTCATGCCACCGCATCTTCTTGCTAACGAGAACGGCATTGACCACCTCCCACTTGTACTTTTTGTACTGGGTTTAGATGGAACCGCAGTACTTCCACCGAAGATTATGTTAACTTCGGGGAATTCTTTTTCATCTTCCTCCTCAACCCTCCGACGGCTCCTGGCCGGAGCCTCAGGTCGAGGTGCTGCCACAGGTTCTGAAACATTTTTTCTTTTGATCAATGTAATAAATGCAATCAGTGAAGTTATGAAACCTGTACCGATGAACTAGGCACCACTTCTGTGCATCTTCGGGTCTGTCGAATGGTCACTTTTTCTTTTCATGACGTTCACTACCTTCCTTTTTAGCGACGTTGAGCTCTCGATCATCAGGTTTTTTGCGAGAGCTCTTAGTCTTGGTTTCTCCCGTAATCTAGGCTCGAGCTTCTGATGCCTTGATGCAGGTTTCGGCGATTAACAATAGGTGGCCCACTGTTTGTGGTTTCTCGCTGGCTACCGCTCTACGGTGTACACATCAGATACTCCTTCTTTGAAGGCTATAATGACCTCCAGATCTTCAATATGAGGAATAGAATTTCTCGTCTGACTGAACCTCTTCACATAATCCCGAAGACTCATCAAGCTTTTGTTTGATGGTCCGAAAGGTTTTTGCTGTCGAGGGCCTTTCAAAGGTCACCTGAAAATTTTTGATGAAGGTCGCGTAGAACTAATCCCAAGTTCGGAACATGGACTCGAAAAGATTCACCAGCCACGATCGGGCTGGCCTTGATAAAGCAGTAGGCAAATAATTAGCCTTTACTCTATCATCTTCCCCAGCAACTTCTATAACTATGGAGTAAATCTGAAGAAATTTTTCAGAATTTGATGATCTGTCATACTTCTAGATTAGGCCTGGCTTGAATTTCTCAGGCCACCAAACTTGACAAAGACTTAGAGCAAGAGCCTTAAACGAGCTCCGGCTCGATCGAGCCTGATGAGGAGCAACTTCAGCTGCCTCTCTATGACGCCTGTTGGCATCAATGTCATTGTCTACATCATGTCTGCGCGGGTGTTCATTAGATTGATCCTTTTGAATTTGTTGCTTGTCGAAGCTATGCCGTAAATCTCTGACAAAGAGACTGTGTTTTTGCCGGGAAGATGTAACCGAAACAAAAGGTGCTCTTCGAAAGGATATACCTTCATGAAAATTGCCACAGCGTGAAGTCTTAGGCTGATTTTGACCTAACGGCGTAGCATGGCCTATGCGACTTGCAATCTCCAATCCTTGCTAGACCAATGGCGCCAGAGGCGAACATCAGTTGCCAAATGCTGCATGCACTCTAAGATTGTTTGGAGACGAGTAGCTTCAAAGTCTGTTTGTAGATTTCTTACCGGGGGACCCGACAAGTTGGTCTTATGTGCACTAGAACTAATGGTGAGAAGATTACTCGATGACCCAGCAAAAGGTTGCGATTTCACTCCGGATACCTCATTCTTAAGGGATAATCCTTATCGGAGCCGAAATCATCGTCGGTGCAGTTGTTGTTGCTACTGGAGTTATAGCATTCTAGCTCTAGCCTAGAGAACTTGCCATTGATAAGGTTAAGAATTACCTTAAACTAGGTTGGTAGCTACTCTAATTGATTCTTTGAAGGACCACCACATGATTGGGACTCGAGTGAAACACTCGGAATCTCAATCATAGTGGGCATCTCAAACAAGATCTGAGAAAAAGCTTCTAGGAACTCTGACTGATGGGTCAAAAAACCTTCCTAATTGGCGATAAAAACCAAGGTTTTGAAATGGAACGTGGTGCCAGCTTAGAACACGAGGTTGCTTGTGAAAGCCTTGAATATTGGACTAACTTCACCTCATACTCCTTTACCTAACGCACCTCTGTCGATGTCTGAAATACGAGTTTGAAAAATCAACAGATATTGTGAACAGAGTCGAGTGTGTGAGTATTGTGAAGCTAATCACGAAAAGAACTAACACGAATGGATTAGACTAGTTCGTACCTTTCGGAGGATAACAATACTACATCCAGTGAGTGTGTGTTCTCTTGCTTTAGAAACAGATGTCTTGCTCTGTTGATCAGGTTACATATTTATGTAAGAAATATGCCTCCTGTAATAATAACAATTAACACGTCATAACACTGATAATGTTTATTTTGAATTACAACAAGCGTGGCTATTAAATGTAACGGTTTTTTAATTGATGTTAACTCTTTGATAATTAATTATTCTTTAAATACTGCATCGTGCATCATAAAGTCATAGGTAGCCGTTATAACTGTCTATATCTGAATCAAAACGCACGAATATTTTTGATAAATCTTAGTTTTGAACACACACCTGTTAGAGAGGCGAAACTGAGACATCAACACTGGTAAAAGTCAGACGTCAAGATGCAAAACTGCCAAGTGCGAACAGTCTATACGGGCTGTATCCGGGTAGAAAAGGAAACATGTGGTATACTGGTATGCATCGGTGTGCTGCAGTTGCTTTGGCTGCACGTGCTCGGCCAGTGGTTTCCGACTTTCCGTCGCGCGCTGCGTGCCGGCGCGGGCGTCAGTGCGTGGCCCCTGGCCACAGACTGGAACAGCGCGCGGTAATCATCTCACTCGCTGGCACAAGTTTCATCTGGTTTGTTTACTCCTGCTGTGACCTTCGCCGTGGCGTGAAAACGTCTTCTTGGTGGGCGCATGCGATTGCTGTCCCTCGAATTCAAACAGCTGCTGTGCTTAAGGGTAAAAACGAATCTAATAAAATAAATTAAAAATAGAGAAGATCAAATCATCAAATTTATATTTATTTCTCAACTAAAATTTAATAAAGATCGATCTAATTTATAAAAGGATCTTACATAAGGAACTCCTTTTTATCACCTCTAGATGTGCTCCGCCCTCCCACGCTGCCTATCGCCCGTTTTGCGTCCATTTGTGTCTCTCGTTTTATTTGGGGAAGACCATTTCGTTTTTAATTTAATTTTTATTTAGCAAATTCGCCGGATCCTTATGATTTGAACGCCGAGAAACCTCTGCTTTCGTACGCCAACAGGGTGGCCCTGAAAAAACAACAGGCTGCTGGTTTTGCCATCCCGCCCACGGATGGCGGACGGGCGGGCATGAAAGCCCATTGGGCTCCTAGAAATGGGCTGCATTCCAAGCCCAAATTGAACAGAATCGCATCGAATCCTTCAGATTTTTTTTCTTCGAGGGAACCTTCTAGTACAACGTTTAATTCAGAGAAGAAACAAAAATAAAATTGACACTATCGTGGAGATTGAACTTGGGCCGAGCCAACGTGCCAGTCCTACGGCGGCCGCCACGCCTCGCCTACACAGATTGCGTGCTGCGGCGGACAGGCTCATGGAATCCCCAGCGAGCCACCCCTCCCCGCCTTGGTCCCTAGGTCCCTGACGACTGGGCCCTGCATATCAACCTGGCTCCACGAGTCATTGCGCCGTCACCGCAACGCGACGGAGCGGAGGCCGCGCCGCGGGGCGCTGGCCACGGCACAGCGGCGCAGGGGACCACGCGGCCGCGGCCCGGCCGCCTCTAGGGCTAGA
>BCLH01000933.1:84439-113650 GCA_001602315.1 Zoysia pacifica | reverse complement strand
GCTTCCATGCTGGTCGCCCCCACCTTCCCCATTCCTGCGTCGCCATGAGCCAGTAGCGTAGCTGCCATGGGCAGGTCAAGAGGCAGCAAGGATGCCAGCGCCGGCGGCGGCGACGCGGCCAGCGTGAAGTCGTTCCCGTCGCCGGCGTCGTCCTCGGCTTCGTCGTCCGAGTTCGAGTTCACGGTGCAGCTGTCGCCGGCATCCAAGCAGCGGTCCGCGGCGCAGCTGTGCCCCGCGGACGAGCTCTTCTACAAGGGCCAGCTCCTGCCGCTACAGCTGTCGCCGCGCATCTCCATGGTGCGCACGCTGCTGCTGTCCTCGGCGTCGACGTCCTCCGCATCCGCGTCCGACTCCACGTCCACCTCCAACTCCTCCCGCGACTCCAACGGCAGCACATCCTCGTCGTTCTCCGCCGACTGCGCTCCTTTCCTACTCCCAGACTCCGCCGCGTCGTCCTCCCGCCCCAGCTCCGCAACCGAGGACGATCGGCACCTCAACCCCCTGCCAACCTCCGCGTCGTTCGCGGGGCTCCCCCCAGGCAAGCGCTCCGGGAAGCAGTACTTCTCGTCCTTCGCCACCCGCTTCTCCTCCGTCTTTCACCGCGGTGGTGCTCCCCCCACACCGAAGAAGCCGTCGAAGTCAGTTGCCAAGGAGGCAATCAAGAAGTACGCCAAGAAAGTGAAGCCGCTGTACGAAAAGTTGTCCAAGAACCAGAACAACGTCGTCAACGGCGGTAACAACCAGCAACAGCAGGGGTTCAAGAAGCCGTTCACCTTCTCGATTCGCAAGAAACGGGCCGGCGACGACCCCACCGCCGCTGCCACGGCAGCAGTGGCTGCGGAAGTCGTCGCTGGCAAGTACGCTCACTCCAACTCGTTCTCGGGGAACCTCCGGTTCCCGCGCCAGAAGCGGTGCGTGGCGAGCTGCCCATCGTCCATGCGGTCGTCGCCGAACCACTCGGGGCTTCTCACCTTCGGCGGCGTCGGCTTCCCCGACGTGCCGGCCGCGGCATCGGGCAGTCCTGGCATCGGTCCGGTGTCGCTGTCCACGGCGTCTTCGATGGAGGAGCTCCAGAACGCCATCGAGGGAGCCATCGCGCACTGCAAGAACACCATGGTCGGCGCCATGCCGGGGTACCCGCGCAAGATGGCGGCGGACGGCGACGAGATCTGCGCGTTCTGAACGCGGGATGGTCACCGTGCTAGAGATTCGGGCGGAGTAAGGCTGTTTAATCGTTAGCAGTATTTATCTTTTAATTTTAATTTTTATTCGACTACTTTTGGTAAGACTAAGATAATGGTGGTAAATAAGGGTAGTTCTATGGGTTAAAATTATAATCGGAGCCTTTGTACGTCTCAATTTTCAGGCTTTGAATTTTGCATGGATGCCCTCCAAAACTCTTCCTCTATCTAATGGCCCCTGCATGTTAACAAATGAAATGTTCAATTTCTACGGACAATCTGAATGCATGAAGTGATAAGCAATTAAGAAGACCTCGAACTTTAAAGATACATATTTTTGAAAATTAGTACTACTGTGCACGAAAGTTCTAAAACTTCTGTTGTGTACTGTCACTTTCCATGCTGCAAACTTTCATGATTTGAACTCGACAATGGAGGGTGTTCACGCAAATTTCATTCCCTGAAAACTTTGGCTTTTCAAAGCTCTATAGTTACTAGTGTAATGAGGTTTTGGACTTTGATATGTGGCCATCTGAGCTAGTGGTGGTGTCGAATTTTATTTGTGATTTGTCCCGAGACAGCAAATGTTTATGATGCTAGCTAGTACTAGTACTGTTTATAATTTGGCTACTTCCATAATTGCTACCAAAAGGTCCTTATCCTGTTTGATTTGTCTCTTGTCATGTCAAGCATCTCTATTCTTACCGAGGAAAGACAGTCTTGGCATTTCACTTGCCATGTGAGTTATAAGATCCATTTTATTTCTTTTCTTTGCGTTCATGACCAAGAATTTCGCATCTCCTTGCTACTAGTGTCAACTTGCGGTGGGATGGAATATCTGTACTGTAATCATTAGGCACCATGGGCGGAGGTGCCATGATGCCTGGGTTATGGTGGAAATTTTTAAGTATATATGTGCATCCTCATGTATATATAATTCAAGAAACAGTCAATTCAATATTCTATAGATTGAAAAAATATTAAGACCCAATCAAAATTTATCTATTCTTTACATATTTTGTACTTTAAACTATCATGTCAAAAATTAGTAATCTAAATTCAAGCTATTGTGATCATCCATGCCTTTTTTTAAAGCAATAATTCTTTATCTTGAGAATACTCAGATCATCAAATCCTAGCTCCGCCAATTTTTAGGCACTAATCAAACCCTGGTAGAAAAGTGGTTCAACACCACGCATGATGCATGGTTGAGTGAGAAGCAGTTGCAACAACGGCGACTGCCTTGCATCGCCGGAGGCCGGAGCTGGCTTCTTCCTCCGGAAGATGCTCACGTGCCGATGGTGCCGTCACGAGTCAGGAAGTGAACATTTCCCGGCGATGTGAAGCTCAGATCTCGGCTGCTACATAGCAGCCGGTCCTTCGATTAGACATACTACTACGTTGATTGATCGACTGTTTAATAATCAGCGGTAGATCGAGTAGGTGGAATCTCTTGCATTGCTATAGCCAAAGCTACCACCCCTCTCCTCTCGACCTCTCCACATGAAGCGAGGACGACAAGGGGACACGGCAACTGCTCGACCATGCGTCGATGCCCCCGGGCCGGATGCGTGGATCATGTGCGGCCTGCAGGAAGGCAAGGTGCGATCCGATCCCCTGCGCTCTGACGAGACGGATCCGAGGACGCAGACGAGACGTTGCCGCGCGATGGTTGGTTTTGGTTTGGCTGGAGCAGTCATCAGTGGCCGTTGAGTGTCGTTACGGCCGCAGGGAGGAGGCGACCGTTGATGGGATTACGATTAATTAACCTGAAGCAAACAGCCATGTTGAGGTGTGAGTGAGGTGGCCGCCTGGCCGGGGAGATTCCTGCAGACGGAAGACGCGCGGCTGCCGAGGTCCGCGGCCACATGCATTGCAGGGGCGGAACGGCACTGTTTAATGCTCCTGTTTGTAGAGGGGTGTGTTAGACGCTGCGGTGGCTTCTGAGAGCGACCGGTCGGCATTCATATCAATCTGTCAGCATATGGAGCTACCGGCCAGAGTGGACGTTTATCTGCTGAATAGATCGAGTGGCAACTGGCAAGACAGAACAGAAGGCAATCGTGCAAATTGCCTAATTTGCATCCAGCTCTCCACCTGATATCTCCTCGGCCCATGGCAACAGGGGGTCGTCCGATGTATTCCCGCCTAAACTTTTCGTGGGGTGGAAGTGCGCGCAGGCTGCAGGCAGTAGCATGCACGCCGGTTTCGTAAAGCGAAGCTGCTTTACTAACGTCGATGGCCGTTTCTGTTCTTGATAGGATCGGTCTATCTTTTCTGAAATGATGTTTTTTTTACTAGACCGGTGGGAGTACTACTATCGCTCTTGGCGAAAGGCGCCGGAGCACCGTTTCCTACTCGACCTCAAAAGAGATGAAAAAGGCGCACTTTATTCTGTCTAAAGCTACATTAGCGTGAGTAGCAGTCAGATTCGTAGTACTCCTAGTCACCAAGCTTGAGGGGTTTGTTGCAATAGTCAAAGTAGTACTAGACACTAAACAGAGCAGGAGTACTTGTAAATGAAGCAGCAGCTGTTCGTGGATCTGAAAGGTTTGTTTGGAATACTACAATATGTTTTAAAAATAACTCAATAATTATACAAAACCAGCTTAATTTTATAGAAAAAAACATGGGAAAATTTCGACAATACAAAAGAGGCTGAAGTGTCTAGTCGTCATCTACTAACACAGAAGCCCTTCTTTTTTAGACATCTAACACAGAAGCTTTGGATCCATTTTTAAATCGAGTGACCGATGTCAAAGTTAATATTCGTCTCGTTATTGCTAGGGCTCAAACAAATTTTGTTTGATCTCTCCATCGCCAAAAAACAAAAAGATTTGTCTGATCTCTGACAGGTGATCCTCCATCAACAACGGCCAGATCTGAGACTCGGGCACTACCGCAGGCCTTGCGGGTGCGAAGATTGTTCGCTTCAAACGGAAAGTACGTGCCCAGGTCAGCAAGCTATTTCCTTCGCACTTCCTTGAGGAGTACAGGTCCACAGCTAGCACCACTGCTAAATTACCGTGCCAAGATTCCGATGGCCACAGCAACTGCAACTTGCTATATGAACAAAAATAATCGCCTCTTGTTGCTGCACGCGTTTCCATCAGCTCCTCGTCACCAGCACGGTGCGCTGCCAGTGATACAGAACAGAACAGAACAGAACAGACATCGTGAGCCCGCCTGGCGCCTGCCTAGTGCCTCGGCGCCTCGTGCTAACACCACTGTGTCCACTGTCAGCACTAACCTCTGCTGGTCAGCGACTCCATCACCTAATCAGTGGCCCCTGCAGGACAGCACCACGTTGTAGGGCCCGTAAAAACCCTAGCTAATTAAACTTAAACCCGTTGCGCGCGTCTTTAGAAAAAAGCAGGCCTGTCCTATCTCGATTGGTTCCCTACGATTTGACGATGCGTTTATTATTGGTTTTGTTCCACTTGCCGCCGCTTTGTCGTTCGTCGTCACCAACAAATGCTGCGTGCCTTGCCGCTGATCCGGGAAGCTACCGGTAGGCTCGAGGACCCGTGGGTTTTGACGGAGAGGCGAGCTTGGACCGGGAACAGATCGTCGGGGAGCGCGGTTCGGCGCGGCGAAGTACTCCCGCCTCCTGGTTTCGTTCGAAACGAGGGCCGAGGGAGTTGCCGTAGTTTGCAAATCGGAAATGGGATGTGTTTGTTGTTTCTTCTTGGTGCGGCATGTTGAGGGATGGGCGACGGTTGTGCTGTTGATTGGGCACGTATGGGAGTTGAGTATGCGCCCGTACATTACTCTGCGTGAGTACTTGCGTCTCGTTCTCCGTTGGACTAGAATCTTGCGTAGTACTACTGATTCTCATCGCCTCGATCGAGACACGGCAATGGGCAGCGTCATAATAGAATTGTTAGATGTTTGTATGTACGATGCACACACGCCATACTATACGATCGCAGTTTCTCTACTGCAGCGACGGTCCATGCCGCTGCGAATCCGGATAAGAGCAGATCGTTTGGACGACAACGGAAGTGACACGTTGGTCTGCGGCGCAGCGCGGGCGCGGGCAGCCACTAGCCAGGCAGGTGGCGAAGGCAATCGGCAACCTTGCTTGCGAGCGTAAGTGGAGGCGCTCGATCGGCTTAAACGCGCTCCCGCCGGTGGTGGTGGAGACGCACAAATCAACGTGCTCGCGAGCGGGAGGCGGAGTACTCTCTCTCGCGTTGGCGCCTGGTGGAAGCAGAAGCGGTGCGCGTCCCCGCGTCTAGTTGACGATCCGTGCACCCCGGTGCGACGGGAAGCAGACGTTTCGGCAAGTGAGGGCTATGCTGAATCGTGTCATCGTGTGAGCATGTGTGGCGTGTCGTCATCTGTCATTGGATCGTTTCCGGGAGGTCTTGCTCTAGTAGATTATACTGGGTGATCCAGGATTACGTTCATCGATCATGGCGCACGGCAACGAAAAAGTAGCACAACGTCCTCCTCTGCCTGTGCCTCGCCAAGAGGTTTTTCCCAGTCCGCTTGGAGAGTGCACATCTAGCCTTACAAGGGGATTAAGTTTTACCCTGTTTATTATCAATCGAAAATATCTTAAAATGCGCATGAAAAAATTAAATAAAACATAGATGTCATATTTGAACAAAATGCGACGAAAAAGAGAAATCAGCATGCAAATAGTAGATCTGAGATGAAAAGCACAATCCATAACTATTCCCAGACTGTTTTCTTTTTCTCCTTGTACGGATTTTTATTTTAGCTCAGATTTTGCATGGTGATACATGTATGTTTTCGTTGTTTATAATTTCTTGCATATTTTGAGATACTTTTTTTTTTGTAATTGTTAACACGGTAAGATCTTAAAAGAGGTGGTAATGGTAACATGTGAACGTTCCCCGGCTCTGCATGTGCTCCATCGACAAGCTAACGCGGCCGGGCTCGAAGACTCAGAACCTCATTAGAAATCCAAAGCCCAGCATACGCAGCAGCACAGCAGTCTCAGCGCGCGACGCGACGTGATGCTCTCTACTCCGCAGCAATCTCCAAATGACACGCCATACAGACAAGAAAACAGTACTCGCCTAGATTAGAGGTTTTAATTGTTTCTGACTAACCGCGTTTGTGCCGGGCCACGGCCCTGGACATCTCGTCGGAGCAGCGTACCCATCGACCGATACCCGCCTAGGATCTCAGTCCCATCCACCGTGCTATACGTTCGCTGCCCGCCTTGCCCGGCCGGCCGCACCGTTCGCCATTGCAGCACGCGGTAGCCGCGTTCCTGTCCGTGGACCCGAGAACCGGCACCAAGATGCTCGGCGGCTACATGTGTCAGCCGGGCGGGGGCACATGATCGGCCATGTGTCCGACCTCTCAAACGCCCACGCGGCGCCGAAGCGGCCGCTTGCGGCATCCGGAAGTCGCTGGAGCTTTCGCAAGGCGGCTCGCCAGTGCTGGGGACCGGCCGCGTCCACGAGGATGTCACGCAGCAGTGCAACGCCTGCCGACGGACGGGTGTTGATGTGGCAGCAAGGATGACTGGGAGGCCATGTGCAATCATTTGGATCTGCCGTCGTGCATGGGGCTTCTGTTCGAGTTTGTTTTTCCTGCAGAAGGGGCTGGAGGCAACATCCACGGACGACTGCGGTCTATCAGTCCCCGTCGTGTTATTAGAGGGTTATTAACGTGTCCAACCATTGATATGTTTGTGGTCTCGCGGACTTGCCGCGATGCGGCCCGATATAAATTTTGCTCTGCTAAAAAAATGATCGAAACGTAGGAAGTATTATGACCTTCAAAGTGAAGTGTGAGAGGTAGCCCTAACCGGGAATGTTAGCCTCCGCTTAGGCCTCCTGTTTGGAACGAGGACCGGAGGAATGAAAAATACAAGAATAGAAAAAATCATAAAAATGAGAAAAAACGCAGGAACGACAAATGTGTGAAAATCACAGAAATATAAAACAAAGAAATAGAAATTTTAAGCTGTTTGAAATGCAAGAACAGAAACACAGAAATAAAAATGTTAGTGAAACTTAAATAAATTTTTACAAGCTATATTATTATTATTATTCATAGCACATAAATTAAATTAGTTGCTCAACCCTTCTCTTTCGTTCTAAGCTGGTTCAAACGTGAGAAAATAATATTTATTTTAGAATTTTTTTAACAATTAATCTTCAAAAATTCAAGAAAGTTTTCTGAAGTTTTCAAAGTTTTCTAAAGTTGTTTCGTTAGATTTAACTTTTCGAGCTCTTCGTGTAGATGCCCTCTGAGTTATTTTCAAAGTTTTCTAAAATAAAACTTTCATTAGTTTTCAATGTTTTCTATAGTTGTACAATTAGTTTTTAATTTTTTTAAAGTTATTCCATTAGTTTCTAAATTTTTTTAAAGTTGTTCTATTAGATTCATTTCATGAAGCTATTCATGTAGGTACTCTTTAAGTTATTCTCAAAATTTTTTAAAATTGTCTCGTTAATTTTTAAAATTTTCAAATTGTCTATGTACACAGTGGCGGTGGCGGGCGTCAGGCGCATGCACTAGAGGCAGCGAACTACGCATGAGCGATTGTTTCCCTTGAATCCGAGTGGATTCTTTTGTTCCCGTAAAACAGCTCTTTCTTCGTAAGCGGTACTTCCTTTGTTCCCAATGGCAAGATCGTTTCCTTTCGAGAGGAATCCATTTCTACAAAACTTCCTATGCTCCCCCTCCATTACAAACGCGGCCGTCCGTCCGCCCACCCCATTTCAGCTGGGCTTTTTCATTTTTTTCAGCCCAATACATGGTTTATTCTGTTTCGGCAGCCCGACTATGTTTTTCGGTTTCCTATTTCTATTTCTATATTTTATATTCTAAACTTGAACAATTGATTTTCACAACTGGAACAATTGATACTTTGCACTGAAACAATTGTTTCTATAGTTAGAACAATTAATTTTTTACAACTAGAACAATTAATATTTACTACTAGAACAATGTTTTTAATGTTGGAACAATTAACTTTTATTATGGAACAATTGAATCTCATTGTTGCATTGTCATTAATTTATCTATTTACTATTATTTTTAATATATTGCTGTTGTTGGAGAAATTTTTTTACATTTGACCTGGGTGGGTGCTTTTCTACTAGCTGTCCGGTTTTTTAAATTAGCTACAGAATTTTTTTTCAAATTGAACTGATTTTATAGTGAAGTAAAAAAAGTGAGCTGAAAAAGAGAAATCGGCACACTAACACCCATCACCCATCTGGAGGGGTGGTCGGAGCTTGGACGGAAATTAACGCGCGTCACGGTAGAGGCTAACACACCACTGGATTTTATTGAGGTGGAGACTTAGATAGTGGGCTGCATTGGTTGGGCCAGGCCAACAAGGTTGTCTTGGCAACTAAACATCACGAAAGTACATTGGGCTCACCTTTGTTGAGGCCCTTATAGACAACTAAACATAATCCTAAGGTTTGTTGGGGTGTTATAGTTTTTCAATATCAAAATATTAAAATATTATGATTTTAGAAGTCAATGTCAAGCAAAATCATGGTTTAGAAAAAAAAGGTCATGAGTGAAGTTTTTAAAACTGAAAAATGACTAGTACACTTTTTTCAATACCATAGTTATCAAAACTACAAAATTTCTTGTATCCATAATTTTTGGCTAAATCATAATATTCTTCAAAATTCCAAAAATACTTTGCTTCCAAACAGGGCCTTAATGGTCACAATTTTTCTCTGAAAATATAACATTCGACTGGAAAAATCTTTGTAATTGTTCATAAACATAAGTATTAAATTATATTTTGCTAGATAAATCGAATTGATCGACATTTCACATGACTGGACATACCATTAAACATAAGAACCTTCATTCATATATATACATGATCTATTTTATGATAGTTTTGACAAATTTGCTGCAGCTTTGTAAATTTTACTCCTTTTTAGGATGGTTGATCCCGGTATTCTCTAATCACGTTCTACTCGGCTGTCGATGTGTCCAAGCGCGCAAAAAGTGACGAGCGCTCAAAACACGAGCGACGACCGCGCGGAGACATCCAGAGTCCGGCAACCCGCGAGAGATTGCATCGCATCGCACGGGGAAACCACCAAAGGTTTTGCCGAAAAATCACGCCGTTTTCCGCCGAGCGCCTCTCTAGCTAGCCCACCTGCGCAGAACTGGGACAGTGGAGGGGACACACGGAGACGAACCTTTGATCGCAAGATCTCGGAAAAGGAGTGTCCACGAACGTGATGTGCGGTCATTGCACGTGCTTCGCCTTGTTCCACCATTGTTGCCGTCGGCATGGTGGTCGCCGTTGCCTCCTCCTCGCTGCTGTATGCTAGAGGTGAAAACTAAAACCAATCAGCTTACCTTTCAAATCTCTTTAGCTCAACAAAATAAACTATTAGGTTACCTTTCAAATCTCTTTAGCTCAACAAAATAAACTAACTTTTCAAAATTTCTTCACTTCTAAGAAACTAGTTTATTTTTTTAAACTAAAAAGATTCATTAACACTCTACTGTATGCTGCTCATTGGTGGCCGGCGGCTCGTGCCGCTTCCTTTTCTTAAGACGAGTATAATTAAGAGTGTGGTCGAAAACTCATCGAGTCCAAATCACATCAACGGGATCCGTTGCATTGGGCCGCTGGGAAACGATGCGGAAGGAGCGAATTGCTGGCAACTTTCTTTGGCCTGTGATGCGAATGCGATCCATAGAAGAAGGCTGCCCTCTGTGCTTTGAGACGGCCGGGTCACACAACGGGAATCGTTGACACGAGCAACTTAGTAGCAGTATATACTTCGAAGCAGAGCTGAAGTAAGCACGGCACAACCAACCGTTCTCCACAAGCAATAGCCAGCCAGCAGTAAAAGGCATAATGGTTTTCGGTGCTTGGCTCTCGTATGCCACTACTCCAAAAGCTATTTTCTCCTGGTTCCCTTGGGTTTATATCTGTCCAAGCTTATCGGCATGCCCGCATCGGATACACATCGGACGGCCGGGCCACCTCAGATTTGGACCAATCCTCTTCCCCGCGTCGCGTTCGGTCATGGTACTTTCATGTTTTGTCCACTCACACACGAGCCCTTGAGGACCCAGGCGGGAGCATTGAGATCACATTCGTGGCCACCGTGAGAGGTACTTTTTTGGTCCGGCAACGTCGCTTTACTGCATCTGTGTGATGTTCCCCGGGCCACAGGTTAAAAAAACCCCACATGTTTTAGCTACGACTTCAAACAAATTTTGTGCCAATATTAAAGCAAGTTGAGGCACAAGGTTCATATTGGATTAATTCTTGGAACAAAAGCAATATCCAATGGCCCCACAATTAAAGTTCTTCGGCGAAACTGATGATATGTAATAACAAATGGTGTAGTTTATATCTCAGCCCGACATCTATAAGACTCAACTTTTCTATATATAACATAAAATACAATGCATTTGCAGTCACTCATACGTCCGTAAAAGCGTTCATCTCTCCGAACACACGACACACTATAAGCATCTACCAGAAAACTTCAGAGGCTGGAAACAAGTTCTGTTTCCTTTATTAAAAAAATCTACCAAAAAACTAATCCGACTAATCTTGAGATTTAGGTTTTGTTTTTTTGAGTTACATGCATTAACCAGTTGACTCTAAAAACTTAAGCTGATGGGAAAAAAGCGAGCAATTCACTTATACTCCAACACTTCTTCTCACGTGCAGCTCTTAAAAGACGCAAACGTAGAATAGAAGTATGCTGCAATTTATATTTTAATAAATTGAGTCCGTTAGGATTCGAACTCGAGACCTCTAGCTTTGATACCATATTGAGTTACATGTACCAACCAATTAACCACAAAAGCTTAAACTGATGAGAAAAGGTGGACAATTCACTTATACTCTAACACGTTTCATAAAGGTTATATGGTTGCTTTTGCAATTGATTATCATAGATTATGTTATAATCTCTAACACTTAAAGACCCACGAGTTATTATGTCTGTAAACATTTATAATCACTTTCAAATTTTGTACCAGCATCTATAAACTACAAATAGTCATTTTTTACCACTTCTCTCTTCTCACCACCTGTAATTCATGTTGAATAATCAAAGTATAAGCTATCTTTTGAATAATTATAATTCCTATCTATTGAGTTACATGTACTAACCATTTAATCCCAAAAGCTTAAGCTGATGTAGAAATTTGAGCAATTTATTTATACTCCAACACTCTCATTGTGTGCAGCTTTCATAGACGCAAACATAAAATATTAGTAGGTCACAATTTATTTTAATAAATCGTGCTCACTAAAATTTGAACTCGATAGCTCTGGCTCTGATACTATATTGAGTTGCATGCACAAACTAGTTGACCCTAAAAACTTAAACTGATGTGTAAAGGTGGGTAATTCACTTATACTTCAACACTATCAAACGGGCCAAAAGTCATCACAAGCACTTCATGGTCAACAGATTAAATAAGTAAAATGATACACTCTGTTAAGATTGAAGTGACATTATTTCAACGCTGGTTAGGCTTGGTGCTTGCCAAGCAACCGAGCAAAGCATTGCATGGAGATCTGATCAAATGGATGATTGTAATTAACTCAAGCATTATAACATCTCTCGGAGAACAATACAAATATTCTGAACACACAATTTGTAATCATGATAATGGTTATAAATGGTAACATAAGTAAACGTTACAAATCTAGATTAATTGCTCGTACGTAGTGCCAATCGCCATTCATCCGTCTCACGCGTTCTTGACGAGAACCAAAAGATGGAGGGGAAAACAAGGAATCAACGACGAAATGAAAAGGTGATGCGAACACGATCTGGACACCACCACCTCCTAGATAATGGAGCGGCAAAGCTTAACTTGCCCTTAATCGGTGGCAGAAGTATCCGTTGTTTCATCAGGAGGTGGCGACCCAGAACGCGGCGGCCTGCTCCGGCTCCCACTTCTTGTAGAGCCTCGCCGCTGTTGCCGCCCCCGCCGCGCCAACTTTTTCCGGGTCCAGGCACCGACCACCGCGTGCGTACTTCGCAAAGCCGTACTCCTTCCTCCTCGTCCTTCCCGGCCTCTTTTGCCACCTCCTTCGCGGCCTCTGGTTCCTGTCGGCGGCACTCCGCGGCATCATCGCCGGCGCCGCAGAGGAGGCGCAGGCGGAGACGCCCGTCTCCGCGATCAGCCTCCAAAATCCCTGGCAAGCGCACCGCGTACACCTCCAGACGCCCGCCGCAGCGCTCGTGGACCATCCGCACGCGGCCCGTGCCCAGCGCGAGCGTCGTCAGTGGCGGAGGCAGCGGACCGCGGCCGCGGCGGCGCGCCGACTGGCACGCGCACCCCTCTGTCACCACCTTGTCCTCCACCATCTCCTCCATGTCCCGTGGCTTCCTCTCTGCGTTCTCCGCCTCCCCGCCGCCGTCGCAGCCGTCCACGCCGCCGGTCTCGCATCCGAGCGCCTCGGTGCACGTTTCCAGGTTCTTCTTCTTGCCGCTGTACGCCGCCGACGCGGGGACGACCAGCAACTGTCGAGGCTTACTCGCGATTTCTTCGACCGGGTACAGCACGCCCCAGCCGCATGTGGACGGGAGCTGCGGCGGCGAGTTGAGTAGTGACGGCATGGTGAGTTATCAGCAAAACACGGCCGGAGAGTCAGAGACACCACGAGGTTTGCAGAGAAGGCTGGTGTTTATAAAGGTTTGGAGGAAGCCGGCGATCGGATGAGATCGGAGAGCGGCTCGGGGATATGGATTATGGAGGTGACGACGACGGGAGGGAGACGGCCCGGCCACAAGACTGGTATGGTGGGATCAAGGCAACCTGCACGGCTGCACCCAGTGTGGTATGCTGTATGAGCTCGCGCCCCTCGTTTATATAGAGCCAGAAGGAGGCAGGGGTAGGATGGTAAATCACTTTTGGAGGATTATTTAGTCACGAAAAAAAATACTTGCTCTCTAGTATATTACTTTTTGCAAATTTGCACCAACAATAATGTCCTAAGGTCAAGAAAATAGAAGATGCAGGGAGTAATGCACTTTCAAGTAATTCCTTGGTCCCTAAATTCTTACTCTTAGCCACCATGTTTAACCATTCGTCTTATTTAACTTTTTTTTATAAATACTCTCTTTGATTTTAAAATATTTACACCGTTGACTTTTAACTTTATTTTTAATCATTCATCAATTTCATCTTATTTAAAAAAGTACGATTTTACATATTTGAATATTTTTTAAAGATAAAGTACAAATTACTCTTCTCAAGTATAGCTAAAAGTCTAAATAACTCTCTAAACTATGTTTCGGTTTATTTTACCCCGTCAAAACGTAATTTTAAATCAATTTACCCTCTTATAAAATTTGTCTTTTTTTAATTTATACACAAAATCTTAAGATGAAATTTTATAGGATGATACAACATATCGTAACGCATAATTAAAAAATGGTTATAATTTTTTATCATTATTTTCATAGGAAAAGACATTTACTAGTAAGTTAATCTTTGAAATACAAAACTATATGAAAAATAATGATAAAAAATTCAATATATATTTTTCTAATATGCATTATGGTGCGTTTTATCGTCTCATAAAGTTTCAAGTTAAGATTATGCTTGTATACGGAGAATTAAAAAGACAAATTTTATGAGAGAGTAAAGTGACACAAAATTACGCTTTAGCGAGGTAAAATAAACTAAAGCATAGTTTAGTGGCTATACTTCAGGGGAGTAAATTAGACTTTATACATTTTTTAATAAGAGGAAATGCCAAAATTAATTTTAGAAGTGATCGGTGTCAATATTTTAAAATCAAAGTCATTATAAAAAGAAATTAGTCATGTTTAAAACATCTCTTATGATAAAACTAATTACAATAAATAAATAATATTTTTACAAATGTTTTAAATAAAATGGAAAGTAAAATATGACATCTAAAGTTAACTCAAGAATTTAGGTACGGAGTTAGTACTACCTCAGCATCCATAAAAATGGAGGAACAAAGCTAGGCGCACTCTACCCCATGAACTAAGTTCCTTGGCTAAACAGTTTAATTTTAACACGCCTACGCGTGAATGATGTCGACCTATAGCTAAATCTAATCACCATTTGACACTACCAGAAGACAACAAACTGTCGCGTTAACCTTTAACGCCTGTGCGTAGCATGTGTCCGACGAGTGCTGGACTGATTCCAGCTCCGCAAAGGCGAGCACCCTACGGTGCAGGGTGCACTCGATCACTGACGCAGCTCGATCGACCAGGCCGTGCTTGTGCATGCTTGGAACCTTTATTTCTCTTTATTTGGAATTTAAATTTATGTTTTGCTGATGAAGGCGCGGAGTGGAAGTAGAGGGGGCCTGGGTGGCCGATGAGGACATAAACTCTCTTCGTTCTTTAATTGTTTTCGTCGTTGACTTCTAACTTCAACTTTAACTATTCATTTTATTTAAATTTTTTAATAAATATCATATATTTTGATATAATTTAATTTATTATTAGAGTTATTTGAATCACAACTTAAAATTATACATATTCGAACAAATTTTTTAAATAAAATTAATGATCAAAGTTAAATTTAAAAATTAACAGCTACATCAGTTAAAGAACGGAAGCATGCCACTTCAGCAACTTGGTAAACAGAGGGCAGACAAAGGGAACAGAAGTCGGCAGTCAGGAACAGTACCGCCACACCAGATTATTTGACTTCTCTTTAGTGCAACGCCCTCACTCAATGTGAGAATACTTGCCGAGACTAGATCCTGGCGGCGTATCAAATCAAAGACCCACGATATTTGGAGTTTGCAGTAGGTGATCATGCTTGACTTCGGCTTGAACCTAGGTACCAGCTCTGGTACCATTGAAAATTCAGATGCTTGTATAATTAATAAATATGACTGCATAAAAAATCCATGATCAGCAACAGTACACTGCTAACTGGAATACATCAATGAAGTTTTTTTTTCTATTGATCAGCAACTGTACACTGCTAACTGGAATACATCAATGAAGTCTTTTTTCCTATCCTGGACGGAGAATAATTTCGCGGGGGCACCTGTTTCCGTAAGTTCACGAGATGCTTTCGCAGACTTGTCTTCTGCATTGTGCGTCCCAACCAGTGGGTGTCCTGCGACCTCTATTAAGCTTTGGATAAAAGTAGGGGTGGACGGGTGGTACGATTATTCTTGGAAAACATCTCGGATCCCTGAAATGACACTGCATAATCACTATCCACAGTGCTTCGTAAACTACCAATGCTTTCGCAAACACTCCTAATTTATTTATCCATCCACCATACTTGAAATGGTAGCATTACGAGTATGCTTGTGCTAACATCAGTCTCGCACTGACCTAAAAAACTATAGTGCTTGATAACAACATTGTGCTAGGAAAATAAAATCCTGGACAAAGAATAAGTTCAATTTGGCATCTACTTTCCACACGTAGAGTACTCATCTCTCATCATACATGCTCAGAACAAGGAGCCCTTCACCCGGAGCCAAACCCCCTAGCCAGCCAACCGCCCCGAACCGGCGCGCCCCGGATTTCCTATTTCAGGCCCGCCTTTTTTTAACCCGTTAGCCACACCTCGCCCATTAGCTGCGGTATAAAACCTCCACCAGAACCGACCCGTTTCTTTCTTCCCATTTCTCTCGCGCGCACTCCCCTCATTTTCGTAACCGCTCTCTCATCGTCTCCGCCCGTTGCCGCTGCGATTCGAGCGCTCCGCTGTCATTGCCCTCCCTCGCGCGCCGTTGCCCTCCGCTTCTCCGGCGCTCGGTGGTTGTCGTCTATGTTGCCGGCGTCATCACGCGCATTGGAGGAGGTGCGGCATTTTCTCGATTTTATTGGTGTGGATGTCGAAACTCTAGATTTTGTTTGTTCTCACTGATTTTCGGTTGTGTAGGTTGTTTCCCGCAGCGTCACAGGACCATTGCTAGTGATTTGGCGGCGTCATTGAGGTGTGTGGACGAGGTTCGTTAAACCCTAGGTTTTTTTTGCGTCATTGATTTTTTGTTTCCTCGATCTCATCGTTGATGTTGACGTGCAATAGTGAGGGTTGTTTTTGGTGCGTCGTGTTTGGTTTGTGAAATTTTTTTTATGTTTTGTATTTTCATTACTGTGGTGTTCAGTAATTTGTATTGTTGTCATTGATTGAAGTGCGAAAATTGATTCAGTAATTTATATAGTACAAGTGTCTATGTAGTATCGAGGGCGGGAACTTCTATTTTTCAAATTGAAATGAAATTTTTGCTTCAGTAATTTTATTTTCAGTAATTTTCTCATTATTTAATTTTAAGTAATTTATAGTGTTTGTTCAATAATTTCTCTATTACAGTGCTTCTCAAGCTTCGGTGTTTAGTAATTTAAGTTTATGTTAGGTAATTTCATTCATGTGTTCAGTAATTTCATTATTATGTTCTTATTAATTTAAGTATATATTCAGTAATTTCATTTCTGTGTTTAGTAATTTTTTTATTATGTTCAGTAATATGTAGTAATGTTTAGTAATCTGTCAGGTTTCAGTACGAAGGAAGAGTAATGGCCGATTCTGATTCTGATTTGGTGGTTCTACCTCATTCTAGTCCTGATTATGTTGCACCTCAGATACAAACACGCAGGGTAATTCATTTTGCTGTTAAAAAGTTTATGAAGTCCCAGGTTGCTGTTTCCCCGACAGCTGGTGTTGCTTCTTCTGATAACGATGATGATGATTTTGTCAATCCTCCTTCTAAGAAGTCTGCTTCTCCTTCTGCCGTAAAGAAGAAAAAGCTGTTCATTCTATAGTGAAAAGGAAACGATCAGTTTCGGCAGCCAGGATTGATGATGACGTTGATAGTGATGACGGTGATGAGGTATAGTTGCTATTAGTATTAGTATGCTATAGTTCATTTTGTATTCGATCTTAGTAATTTCTTTTTTGATTTCAATATCAACATTTATTTTTTTTGTTTAAGTATTATAGTTCCATCTCAGTAATTTCATATTTTGTTCTCCATTGTGGTATATTCTGTGTTATTTATAATTTTTGATGCAGTAGTATAATTTTCATTTTTCTTTTTAGCAGGCTGCTGCTGCTTGTAATTATTCAACAATACGTGGTGCCTCTTTGTGTTCTTGAAGCCATCAAGGCCATGCTAGATGCTATGAAAGAAAGAATCTCAGAGCTTAGTTTTGGTGATTTCTTGAATTTTAATATTGATGACATTGGTGACAAAGCCCTGGCAATGTTTTTTATGGATCATGTTAGAGAGGACCCACTTCGACTTGAGGTGAAGGGTAAAATTCTTTCAATTACTTCTGTGGCTATACACAAAGTTTTTTCTCTTCCTATTGGTGGAAATACAAATTTGCCATCCTACGCCTACAAACAGAAGAAAGGACTTGTTGAGCTGAGAAGGTTATGTGACGAGAAAGGGATGAAGGATTTTTTTGTCCAGGGTTCTTCAAAAAAGAAATTATTTGATAGTCTGAAGTCGAATGTTGTTCCAAGATAGGATGTTGAAAAATTTGCATCAAGGGGGGAAGCTGATGATTGGGCCGTGCAGTGTTTTTTTATGCTTGTTTTCAATGTTTTGTTGTTCCCCACCAGTAGTTTGTTTCTGTCTGTAAATGATTATTTGTTTTCAATGCTTGTTTTTTTATGCTCGTTTTCAATGTTTTCTGTCAAGGGCAGATTTAAAACTTCCACTGTTCAAGGCCGCACTGCTTTCTTGATTGTAAGAAACCCTTTTTTAACTTAGTTTTTGTTTGATTTATCTTAGTAAATTGCATACTTGTTTCTTTATTCTCAGTAATTACTTTATTGTCAGTAATTACTTGTTTTTTTATTCTCAGTAATTCCTTTATTGTCAGTAATTACTTGTTTCTTTATTCTCAGTAATTACTTGTTTCTTTATTCTCATTAATTCTCAGTAATTACTTGTTCCTCAGTGATTTTATGCAATTGCAGATTATATTTATTTGTACTCAGTAATTTTCTCTTCAATTTTTATCCAGGTGTACTATCTTAATAATTTAGCATGTGGTAGCATGCTTGATGATTGTTCTACATTACCTTGATCAAGGTTTTTCAACATGTCATTGATTGACAAAATTTCGAAGGATGATAAGATGAGCCTGAAAGGCAAATGTGTTGCTTATGGTTCCTTACATGTAAGTGTTTTTATGATTTTTCTTTTTGTGTTTTGTATTTCTAAATGCAATTGTATTTATATCTGTCATTATTCTTTGCTTTTTAGTTGAGAGATAAATCTAGAACATGCTATGAAGATATACGTGGTAATGAGCAGAATGTTGGAACGGAGGATATACATGAAGCTACTTCATCTGTTGCTGTTTGTGCTAGGGCCAGTTTGAGGAAGCCCGGTATTGAAGCTTTCAGTGTTAGGTCTAAGCGCAACATTGAAAAGGGAGCTTCTTGGACTTCCAAGAATAAGCCTCTTCCTAAAAGTATTTTTGGTCTGCGCCCATTGTTTGGTAGTGCTTTAGAATCAGTTTGAGATGATGAGTAGAAGCTAGCATTTGACAATGCTTTGAAGACATATGACAAGACAGTTTCTAGGGCATCGAAGACGATAAATTTTGCAATTCAACGTATTCAAGATGCTCAGAACAATCTTGTTACTGAAATTACTCAAGTATTGAAAGAAGTTCCATCCTCTCATAACGCACATAGTGAGAAGAAGCAACGCTCATCTGTAAGTAATATTGAGTAATTTTTTGTCTTGTTTCAGTAAACTTCATACTATTTGTTTGTACAAATGTTTTTTTGACGTTATTACTTTCTCTGATTTGTATATATATATATATATATATATGTAAAGGCTAAGGAACCGTCTAGAGGCCGCAAGAGGAGAAAGAAAAACAAGGATTCGGTAACATATCTTTTTTTTGGAGTTTTTTAGTTCAACTATTAGCATTGTTTTGTATGACAAAATATTTCTATGTTTGCAAAAATATTTCAGAAACGCACTGCTGCTGCACCGACACCATCCTCTGTTCCATCTCTATCTCCATCTCCCTCACCTGTCCAAGATTCATCCCCTGTTTCATCTCCATCTCCATCTCCACCTCCACCCGTCCAACATCCATCCCCTATTCCATCTCCATCTCCACCTTCACATGTCCAACATCCATCCTCTGTTCCATCTCCATCTTCCTCGTCTTATCGAACTCCATCCCCATCTTTCTCTCCTCTCCGAGCTCCATCCCCATCTTTAGCATCTCCACATCCGTCACCGGTCCTAGCAGCATCTCCTTCATGAGTTCTAGGTCCAGTAATTCCAGCTCTGCCTCCACCTCCCCCAGTGTTGCTTCTACCTGCACCTCCCCCAGTTTTGCCTCTACCTGCAGCTCCTTCATTGTCGCCAATTGTTGCGGCACCTTCTGTTGTGACTGAAGATAGGATTGATGATGATGCTTCCAGAAAAGAACATGCTTCCACAGAAGAACATTCAAACTTTTTTTACTTCAGAAATTTTATTGTTTAGTAATTTTCATCTTTTATATTGTGTGTTTTGTCAGCTTGGAACGGGAACTATTGATGATGATGTTATTTTATCTTGTGAAAAATCTGTGTCCCAATATTTTGGTGTTGTGGAGAGAAAGTTTGATTTCGGTAAATGCAAATCTGTCATCGATGTCCTCAAAGATTTAATATGTTGTGTCTGTATCATTGCTTTCAGTAACATTGTTTTCAGTAATTTCTATTTGTTCAATAACTTCTATTCGCTAATTTGCATTTTATTCGGTAACTTTGCTTTAGTAATTTTCATTTGTTCAGTAAGTTTGATTAAGTAATTTTCATTTGTTCAATAAGTTTTCTTTAGTAATTTCAATTTGTTTAGTAAGTTTGATTTAGTAATTTCTAGTTGTTCAAAAACTTTTTATAATTAGTGTGCAGAGTTCATTGATTGCTGAGGACTCTTTTGATCCTGATTGCCAAATTGATTACCTGCAACAACGGTACACTGTTGATGAAGTGATAAATGTCACTGTTGTAAGTTATTTTTCTTACTCTTTTGTAATATAATATATAATTTAGTGTTATTTTCTTACTCTTTTGTTTCTCTGTCATCTCTGATTTGATCTACTTTATATTTTCTTATTTTTATAGGTGTTTATACCTGTCTAGACTGGCACTCACTGGGTTGTGTACTGCATCAACACTCTCTATGATCAAAATGATATTTTGGACTCTCTATCATAGGGACAGGAGTCTGACTAGCACATGTATCATGCCAAGTTTTGTGAACGATTATGATCTCGGCTAAATACTCTTTTGCAGAGGTTCATAGATTCCAAGTTTCCAGACATCAGCGAGTGGACTATGCCAAATGTTCCTCAAGTTCATGGACTTGATGCTGTTGTTGAAACAGTTAAGTGTTCCTATTTCACCTGCTTGACTCTTCTTTTTAACATGTTCTGTTGTTATTTATTTATTACCATTTGTGCAGAGCCGGGGCTACGAGTATAGGGCAGAATACTTACACTACCTCATGTGTCCACACGTTGAATGAAGCTTCAAGGCCCTTTGCAAAGTACATCGAAGAGTATTTTTCAAGTTGCACGGGAGAAGATTTTTGAGAGTAGGATTCTTTAGAATCAGTTGCGCGAATGAAAACATTTTGTGTACTTTGTCTTTCGTTGTGTAGGAGAATCTTTTGTCTTTGATTCCACAAACATTATGTCTACAGAGCGCAATGTTGCTGGTTCCACAAACTTATGTGATGTTCAGTAATTTTATGACAATGTTAAGTTACTTTCTATATGTAATGTGAGTTTATTCCAGTAATGTGTGTTTGTAAATGATGTTCAGTAACTTTCTGACAATGTTAAGTAACTTTCTAAATGAAATGTGTCTTTATTTTAGTATTTTCACAATGTGTCACCTATTTTGAAACGAAGCACCTTAATTACCTAAGGATCGGTAATTTTTCCTAAGGTTTGGTACTGCTCAATAATTGTTTCCTAAGGTTCGGTAGTGTTCAGTAATTTTATAGCTGTTGTTTAGAATGTGGCAGCTATTCTGAATTGAAGCACTTTAATATTTTACGTACGTAATTGAAAATATTAACTACGAAATATAGAGAAATATCAGTACTATTTTATATTCAGGTTCAGTAAATTCTCAATAAACGCTCAGTAATTTTTCATGGGCATAAGTTAAATAGCAGATTCAAAGGAAATGAACCAATAAGTAACTTTGTTGTAAATATCAATTACATGTCTATGTTTAAAAATTCACACTCTATGTTTTATAATTCCTTGTTTTTATTACAATATGTCACGTATTCAGTAATTTTCTATAACCTTCAGTAATATCTGTATCAGCACCTTGGTTTGCATACATGTCTGTACAAATTACGTGCATCGAAGAGTAACAATTTCATCACATGTCAGATAGTGATTCATTATCGTCAAATTCTTCACATTCTTCGCTTGTTGATGTCCCATCAGAAATATATTCTGCATTACATGATGTTCTTGTTCCAATAGTACCTCCACCACGTCCAATCTTCAAAGAACTTCTACTCCTGCTCAGTAAATATTCACAGTAATGCAGAAATTTGTTTCAGTAAACATGGAACCGTAATTATTTTTCTCTTTCAGCAGTTTTTTCAGTAAACATTGAATGAATGATGTTGGTATAGACTTACAATGATTCCTCTCTATCAATCTCATGATTAATTTGAGCATCTTTACGCCCTTCTCCATTCTCATTGCTTCTCTTGTTTTCCATTCCACAACCAGTTCCCCTTGACCTTCCTCTTGGTCTTTTAGTGACACCTCTTGCGGCCTTCATTTGAGCTCTGTCACAAGTGGCTGCATTGTGCTCTGTGTCAAACAGAACACATTTGCTGCACCTTTGCTTTTTCTTTTGTCACGTGGGAAATGAGTTTGAGTAATTCCTTTTATTTCTATCCATCTCTTTCTGTTGCCTTTTGTGGTTGACACTGATGATGCAGATACTGATATATTTGCTTCTTCATGTTCAGTATTTTTTGTATTGCTGTGTGGTTTAGGTGATGTGTTTGTGTCTCCTGAACCAAGTGCGCTTGCATGACCTGTATCTGATGGTATTGCATCTAATACTGCAATTGCATCCCTGATCATAGCTTTTGCCTTGTCTATTGCCTGTTCAGTAATGCTTCTATTACAATACAGTTCAGTAATAAGAACTTCAGTAATTCCCAAAAGAGTTTCAAATCCTTACCTGTGAGGACCTTATGATAGACTTTTGTAACTTGAAAAGGTCTGAAAGTATGGATGTGGTTCGATGAGCTTTTGTGTCACCATTTGACACGAAAAACAACTTGTCGTGCCTGTCAAATGATATATCTTGATATGATTGTCTTGTATAGTGCTTCAGAATATATCTTGAAGCTATACGCCCCATACAAAAGTGTGTGAACATGCAGACCAAATGGGGGCAGAAAAGCCCTGCTTCATAATCATATGTTAATAACAGAAGCAAATCTTTATGTTTTTGTATGGTTACTGGAAGCAATGAATTTTTTACAAACCTGTGTGCTCCCAGGTCATGCACTCACAACTGAATATAGCTTTTTCAGAGGCATCTTCATTGTATATCGCTATAACTTTGAAGGTGTGATGGAGCCATGGGAAGTCAGTCTCCATCTTCCAATGTTCGACAAAGTAGTAGCTGCTCTATTCTATGTTTTTGCGCACATTGAAATTTGTGCTTGACTTTTTGGTGTTTTTAAATCTGTTGTACACCTTGCTTAGCTGTACTTCATAGCCATAGTATGTTGAAGTTATTGGTTCTGACTGCAGGTAGAAAAGGCTGATGTCAGTAATTCTGTTTTGAAGAAATGCGTTTTTTTTTTACAAAAAAACAGCATAGCCATATCTGTGAGTGGTACTTTTCCCTCATTTCATTTTTCCTAGTGCAATCAAGTACATCGAGTAACTTTTTTGCAAATTCATGGATTGGCGTTGAGTTGTCTACGTATCCGCTTTTCACTGTCCTGTTTACACTTTCACTCCGTTGTGTAGATTAGATGGCGTCACAAAAAATTTTCTTGAAGTAAGTGCCAATCCACATTTTCCTTTCACTATAAAGCTTTTGTATTGTTATCCTCTCTTTCAAGTTGAATTCCTGCTCCATCAATCTCCATGCAGCTTCAAACTCTGTTGGATTTAGTGGGTGGTTAATTACTGAGATGAGCCTATCCTTCAGCTTCGGTTGCTGATCATACATTTGGCTCAAGGGGTCCTTGTATTTTCTGAGCATGTGCCACCGGAAAAATCTGTGTAATGTATTAAGGAATATGCTACCTATCGCCTTCTCCATGGCATTATCTTCATATGTATCATACAGAAATAAGGTTTTGATTATGATCAAATACATTAGCTGCAGTAACTACTGTTATATATTTCAATAATTATTTATTCTCTAGACTGGTGAAATAGATAAACTTCAGTAACTACTTATTTATATTATTTTCAGCAACTACTTCTCAATAGTGTTTAGTAATTTGTTTTGAGCATAACTATTCGGAATACAACCAGTAGTTTTCTTACCTATGAAAATTGTTATGGGATCTTTGTTGTTCATGCACACCCTCAACTGTTGGAATACCCATTCGAATGTATCCGAGCATTCATCCCTTATCAATGCTTGTGCGAACACTATTTTGTAGTTGATTGTTACATCTGACAAACATGGCCAGTGGCATGGAGTACCTATTGGTTCTATATGTTGTGTCAAATGTAACGACATCACCATAATCTGAAAAAGTCATTCATGAGTCACCTTTTTTTAAATTATGATATTTTATTGACAGTTAGTTTTCGTTACCTTTATAGTTCCCTTATTGGTTAGCATGACTCCAAAACACATTTCTGACCACATTCTTATTGTCAACTTGAAGCTTATAAAAGAATTGTGGGTTTTTTTGCATTCGTCGAAGAATTTTAGCAGCTTTGGGATATCGTCTTCCACCTCAGTGCGAGTAAGTGCGGCTCTTCTGCAACCAAAATAGCACAGCAACAAAATAATATCAGTAATTACTTTGTATGGTTCAGTAATTACTTCACAAGGTTTGGTATTATTTTTCTAAGGTTTGGTAATGTTCAGTAATTATTTCATAAGGTTTGGTAATTTTCAGTAAGTATTTTGCAAGGTTCAGTAATTTTCTGACCTATTCTGAATATCTCTCTCTGACATGCTTAAGTTCTCTGATCCTCCTACTGATTCTCGAAGCACAATCATCACGTTGACATGTTTTACTTTCGCCCTGTGCATGACATCAATCATATCATCTATTGGCCCTTCTTTCAACTTGTGAGCTCTCATTTGTTTGGTCATAGTCGATGTTCTTGTGAGTTCATGGTCGTGCTCTAGAACAATCTTTTTGAAGTACCCTGTAGTTCCATCAAATGATGTCACAGCACATTTCATAGCCTTACACCGTTTTATCATTGTTGTCTTTCCTCTCTTGCGGTTAACACCTGGACTTTTGCTGTGATTTCATGAAGAGGAGCACTCATAGTCTTGGCCACGATCACCATTTTTTGACCTGTTTTTTCTAATGTTGAATCCAGCAAGTTTTGAATATGTCTTGTAGAAGTTGAATGCATCATCCATGCTCAAAAAGCACAAGTCTAGACTAGGAATGAACTTGAGGTCAATTCTCTGATCCTACATTCAAATAACATTCAGTAAAATAATATTAGTAATTACTTTTTCTCAAATATAAAGTTTTTACATTAGTGTACAATATTACACTTACACGCATAAAAACCGGCTCTTCTTCAGGAGTTACTACATTCTCTGGTGGGACTGGAACTGGCGGCGTCATCATTGCTTTGTAGCGCATAGGATCTTCGAGCCATGCTGGACTAATAGGTAATCTTTGTGTGAGAACTGGAGCTGGTGGTGTCTCTAACACTGTAGCAGCAACAATTGCAGCAGCAGTGGCAGTATGGGCAGCAGCGGCAATTGCAGGACCAGCAGCTAGGGGCAGTAGCAAGATTATTAGCAGCAGCAGCAACAATTGCAGGAGCAGCAGCAGATGCATTAGTAAGAGTACTAGCAGCAGCAGTAGCAGCCGATGATATTGATCCATTAATAGAAGAGTGTTCCCTAAAAGAAGCAATTACTTTCAACAAATGCGAGACAACTACTGAAGGATTGTCTATAGTAGCCTCAGTTTGCTTGTTGATAGAAGCTGGAACATTCTCCATGGGTAAATATTCACTAAAAGCACAAAAAAATATTACTAAATAGATTAATGAAATACTATTTAGTAATTATGAGAATAACATTCAGTAATTATAAAAATAACATTCGTACATTCTAGTAGATCAACATGGTCCGGTAATTTACACAAGTTCAGTGCAATTAGTTCAGGTATTAGTAAACATGAGAGGAATTGAGTTCAGTTTTAGTAATGGTTCAGTAATTTTTAACAAGTTCAGTGTAATTAGTTTAGGTATTAGTAAATATGAGAGGAATTGAGTTCAGTACGCTCAGTGTCAGTAATTTCATAAATTCCAGTACAGATTTCGTCAGTAATTTAAATAATCATTCAGTAATTATTGAATAACATTAGTATATTCTAGTAGATCAACATGGTTCACTAATTTACACAAGTTCAGTGCAATTAGTTCAGGTATTAGTAAATATGAGAGGAATTGAGTTTAGTTTCAGTAATGGTTCAGTAATTTTTAGCAAGTTCAGTGCAATTAGTTTAGGTATTAGTAAATATGAGAGGAATTGAGTTCAGTACATTCAGTGTCAGTAATTTCATAAATTTCAGTACAGATTTTATCAGTAATTTAAATAATCATTCAGTAATTATTAAATTTCTGCATCAGAGGTTCCGTACTCACCCGGATCTACGGCTTGATAGTGAAGCGCTGCTTGAATCGAAGCGAGTTTCGGAGCTCTTCAGGCGATGCTTGAATCGAAGCGCATCCCAAATCCTTCAGGGACGCTGCAGCTCCAGGTGGGGTCGTCGCTGCTGCGTTGACGAGAATGGAAATCGCGAGGAACCCTGGGTCGCCCAGGAATGGAGGTCGCAATGCGCCCTGCCATGGGTCGCCTCTCCCGTGGCGTCGAGGGGAATCGCCGCGTCGAGGAGGAAGTGTGAGGTCGAGGGGAATCGCGACGTCGAGGAGGAAGCGCGGCGACGAGGAAGAAGCTCAGCGACGAGGAAGTGGAATGGCGCGGCGACGAGGAAGAGGAGTGGCAGGCGGGAGTGGAGAGCAGTTTCAAAATGGAAATCCGTTACTCCTGTCGGGCTGACGCGCGGGAACGAGGGTTATCTGGTACGAGACGAAGGGGCCTGGGTGCGTCTGAGTTGGGTTCGGGTGAAGAATAAGGTACTTCGTGTGTGTGTGTGTGTCACTCTGAGACTTCATAGTGCAAGGAAGAATACAAACAATGTCAAAAGCACCGCACTATTGTACGCAGGTATCCAATGAGAGGAATTTGCCAGAATTGGCATGGAATACCCAAAGGCTAGATTCTCGGGTCCAAGAATTTTGTTAGAAGTCAGAAGCTGTGAGCAAATAGTCGTACGCGACCTTTGTACCCTTGCTGGTGCGGAATACGACGAGTTGGATATTACTGGTGAATATGTTTCGGGGATAGAAAAAGTTTTGCATAAAGCAGGGTCGTGAGCTTTTACCGCTAGTGCAGGCCAAACCTTTGCTCAGATGCAGCTCGCCGTAAGGCTTAAAAATGGGCCGAATTAATCCGGGAGTCGAACTTCCGCTCATTTGGGTTGGATTGAACCGCGTCTTAAAAGAATTAGATTTTGATTTAGGTCCGTTTAGAAATAAGGGGTCGAGTGCAAGGATCGTGTCCATTCGTAATGCTGCAGGAGCCTCCTGGTTTCTGCTTGTGTACTAAATCTAATACTCCCTCCGTTCGGTAATATTTGTCGCTTCAACCGATCGCACGGGAAACAAGGCAGCGTATAACTTGGCACTAGTACCCCTATTAAATTGATGGCAGGAGTTGGAGTACTGGTATTCCACTGCAGTGAGTTTACTATCTCTAGCAGCTTCTACTACTTCATCTGCGTCAAAATACACATACACATCCACCAAAACATCCACCAAAACACACGCTGAGCTAAAGTTACTGCATCGGTGCGGCTGGCCGCTGGCGCCAAATTACAAGGGCAGGCCCGCTCAAAAAATTTGAAACCAACACGAGGGAACAATCTTCACAGGAGCATAAATACGATCAGCTTGCTGTGACCTTCTCATCTCCTTGTTTCATCTCTTCGTCTCCCACCCTCATGCTAAATGCCATGGTACGAGTATTAGATCTCAATAATCCCCCTGTCTCTGAAGATGAAGGCGTACAAGGTGGTGGTGGCCTCCTTGACCTGAACATCGCAGTACCAGAAGAAGTAGGAGGAGAAGGTGGTCCATTTGGAGAGAATCCAGCAGCAGCAAAAGGTGGTCCATACTTGTCATCAGCAACAGAAATATCAGAAGATGGTGCTCCTATTCCAGACTTAAACATGGAGCCTGACCTGCATGATGAAGAAAACTCAGCATCAGGTGCACATATTACTTATACTGCTCATGAACAAAAGTACGATTACGAGTAATATGCTTCATAAAGAAGTTTTCTTGTTGCCTGCTTGAGTAGCTTGATTACTCCTTGACGCCTGTACTGTAAGCTGGCATGCTGTGAGAATTTTAGCTTTTGAAAATAGCAATGTTAATTTTCTTAACACATGTTAGTTTTTGAAAATATAAAATGAATGCCTTGTGACATATGAGAGTAATAAAGTGAAATGCTTTAATTTGGTGTAGTGTTGAATGGAGTATGTGTCTGCTTCATCATTGCAGGAACTCATCAAGCAAACCGAAGATATCAATTTATAAGCAATTCTATGAGGGATGTAGTCTACAGGAATTTGCTTACACTAAGTCAAAATGGCAAGCTCAAAATTGACAGCACGCGTATTGTTTCCGAAAAACTTGGAGTGCATAGACGCACAGTGCAGCGCATTTGGCAGGTTGCAAAAAAACAAAGGGCACATGGGCTGGAAGTCGATGTATCCCACAAAAGAACCAAGCGAGCTGGCCGCAAGCCTCTTAACATTGACTGGTCACTTATGTCATCAATTCCCTATAGTAAAAGGACAACTATAAGGTCACTAGCTAAGGCTTTACAAGAGAAAGGTGTATTTGTTAGTCCTAGCACCTTGCATAAGAAATTCAAGATAGGTTTGATAAAGCGGCATTCAAGCAGTTTGAAGCCTTTTCTTAAGGATGAAAATAAAAAGGCCCGCTTAAGATTCTGCTTGTCAATACTTGATGAAAGTACACTCAACACAGATCCTAAATTTTTGGATATGCAAAATATAGTTCACATTGATGAAAAATGGTTCCAGATGACAAAGAAATCAAAGACTTATCACTTGCTGCCAGAAGAGAATGAGCCACACCGTACAGTGACAAACAAGAACTGCATCAGCAAGGTCATGTTCCTAGGGGTCTTGGGCATGCCACTGTATGATGACCATAGAAATGAAATATTTTCAGGCAAATTTGGTATTTTCCCCTTTGTGAAAGAGGTAAAATCAGATTGCCAATTTTTGGTACTTTAAATTGCTGCTTAATTGCATATGAAATTGTTTCATGCCCTAACATTGTATTTTGCAACAGGAGGCAGCTGTAAGGAATAGTAAGAACAGGGCCAAAGGGACTTTGGTAAAAAAATCTATGGTAGTGACTAGAGATGTGATGAGAGACTATCTGATTACTAAGGTCCTGCCTGCAATAAAAGAAAAATGGCCACAAGAATATGCAGGGCGCACTATATTTATCCAGCAGGACAATGCTAGAACTCATGTGTTTCCTACTGACCCTGAATTCTGTGCAGCAGTTGAAGAAACTGGGTTAGACATTCGTTTGATCCACCAGCCAGCAAATTCACCAGACATGAACATTCTTGACTTAGGATTCTTTAGCTCCATTCAATCTTTGACATATAGACAGACTCCAAAGACCATAGAAGATTTAATTGCAGATGTGGAGAATGAATACAACAATTATGATGTGCTTAACATGAAGAAAGTGTTCTTAAC
>BCLH01000933.1:0-76667 GCA_001602315.1 Zoysia pacifica | reverse complement strand
TCATCCATGGGTACCAAAGATACCTTACGCACAGAGGGCCATGATGGAGATCTTTGGGGCTGGGAGACTGAGAAGCATGGGATGTACTCAGTATGTTCTACTTATAAAATATTGGTGAGGCATCAGGTACCAAATGAAAATGGGGCAAATTCCTTATCACCCATTCAAAAATTTCAATTTCCTTGTTAGGGAAACAGATCTTATATTCCCAGGTGGCGTTTGGATTTCTAGAAATGGAAGATGGGTTTGGGTTTGGGAAATAAATAAATGGTTAGGATATGATGAGTTGGATGAATGGATGGTCCAGATCTTTTTTGTCTTCCTATCCTTATCCCAACTTCCATTTCCGAGAACCCAAACGCCACCCTAGAGGTCCAATGGCCTCATATAAATAGGGCATAGGTGGCGGTACAGTACGTCATTTTGGCTCAATTTACCCCCGGTGCAATTTGTCTTTTTTGTTTCTCAATACACAAGCATAATCTTAAGATCAAACTTTACGAGATTATGAAGCACATCATAACATATGTAAAAAAATATTATTATTTTTATAAGGAAAGACATTTAATAGTAAATTAAACTTTTGCATACAAAACTATATGCAAAATAATTGTAAAAAATTCAAGACGTATTTTTCTAATATGTGTTATGATGTGCTTTATCATCTCATAAAGTTTCATCTTAAGATTATGCTTGAGTAGAGAGAATTAAAAAAGAAAAATTCCATGAGGGGGTAAATTGACCCAAAATCACATTTTGGCGGGGTAAAATAAACCAAAACATAGTTTAGAGGACTTCAGTTATACTTGAGGGGAGGGGAGTAAATTGGACTTTATCCTAAATACAATAAAGAGATAGAATAACTAACTCTAGTCTATCCATATCTCTAACACATATCTCTAACATTCCTTACCAAGCACCAATGTTAACTTCCTTTCCTTATTTACCACTCTCATTCATTTTGGGGCTTGACGGTGCTACATGGAAAGATAAAAGACTTGTTTGCCCCTATATCGTTTTTTGAATTTGAACTTGTTTTCAACTACCATGGTTTCCGAGCTCAGAAAATTATAAAACTTTGTGGAGTTATAAAACTTTTCAGAAGGAACAAGTTTTGTTTTAGGCCAAAGTTCAGATTGAAAATACATTTAAATTTAAAAAATTGGAAAGGCAATTAACCATTTAAAAGTAAGAATTTATTTAAGCATCTAAAATTTTTGATAAAATTCCATAGAAATTTCCTAAATTATGTCTGTTCAAACATTGTCAAATCAAATTATTTCACATACAGTTTATTTGGAAAATTTTAAACTTTCAAATTTCAGTTCAAATTCAAAAAATGATATATGGGCAAACACATCTTTTCTCCTTCCATGTAGGAACAGTTAAGCCCCAAGATGGATGTGAGTGGTGAATAAGGAAAGAAAGCTAAGGAAATTGAAAATTTTAAGGGGCAATAAGGAACTTGGAAGTTCTTTGGATGGCTACTAAGAAATTTACCCTTAAAAATGAGCCAAGTCCGTCATTGGATGACGCTTGGAAGATCTGGAAGCTGGATGTTCGAAGTACGTGTATTTTGGTGGAGGGTGATGCATGAATTCATGCCATCTAGAACCATATTGCATGATCGATACATTGTGGCTGTAGCAAACTGTGAAGTCTGTGGAGCTCATGAGTCGATCTGACATGTGCTTACCCAATGCACTTATAGTGAGGTCTTACAGGGAGCAAGAAAAGAATTGATTGGTGTCATGGGCAGGCGGTCTACTATCTGATCTGTGGCCGAGGAAAGATAGAGCAATCATCATCTGTGGCATGTGGTTCTTGTGGTCGATGAGAAACAAAGACGACATGGTGAGCCATGGCCAGTTCAACAAGCAGTGGAGTGGGTGTGGGACACGGCATTTGATCTCTAGAATATCCTTAACCCAAAGTAAGACAAAAGATCAACTCAGCACCTACAATGGAAGCCACCAGTTGACCAATAGATAAAGTGCAACATACCCGCCATGGACATACAGGAGCAGTGCTTCATAATTGTCATGAACATTTAATTGGAGCAGTCACAATGGCACGATCATCATTTTAATGCCCTCATGATGGAAACAATGGTGTGCAAGGATGGCTTGTTGTTTGCCAGGCGATGCAGAGTGTAAAGAATTCACTTTGAAACGAATTGCCTGGAGATAGTACATCTCTTGGAGTTGGTAGACGTGCAGCAATCAAGAATATCGCCAGTTCTAAAGGACAAGCAAGATCTTAGTTTGTCTTTCGCTATTTTTTGTCTCTCATGTTAGTAGAGATTGTATCAGGGTAGCACATGTTATAGGTAAGCAGGTTTCTAGAATGCTGAGGTATGGGGTGCGGCAATCTGAGGGCCCAGGCTGCATGCAAAACCTCCTTCAGCAGGAATGTAACAATACTATCTGATGAATGAAGGTTACTCAAAAAAATTGTCTAATATCTGCCCTGAAATTATGATTTAACCCCCCCCCCCCAACCAAAAATAAAAGATTTAAGAGGTGCACTTTGATTCCTGTAACTACGAAAACATTCTTTGGGAACCAACTTTTGCATGTCATCAAATATGCTAGATAGCACAAAGACAGCATAGAAAGTAGTCTAGCTGCAGCGTGCCAAGGTGAAAATGATTTTTTTCCTCAGCTTGCCAATTAAAGTTAGAATTAGATATGTGTTTGAGTTAGTGAGTCCAAATTTGTTTAGTAATCTCTTAGAGATTAAATCATCTGGAAATAATTGCTGTTAGCTCATGAATAACCTCCTCCATAAAAATGGAACAGTGGTAAACTTGAAGGCAAGCAATAAACAAGCCTATTCTCTCATTCATTTTCTCTACTTCACATTTTGCTGATCTAGGCACTAGCTAGCTAGAACCAATGCCAAAGGTAGAAAACCTACCTCCCACATATCTTATCAGGCCAGTGCAAATCTTTTGCTGGAACATATTTAAAACATATAAATACTCATAAGGAAATTGAAGAGCTTGAAAGTATACCACTTCTCGGATTTCTTCTTCGAAAACCTTGGCGGCAGCACTGGTGCTGAAACCATCCAGTGCCTTTATGGTGAGTTTCTCCCCTTCATTAATTAGTTTGTTTGGATCTGACAGAACTCTTTGTTCCTGATCGATCAGTGCATCCCACCGTTGAAAGTACTCCAAATATAAATTTGCTTCACAGGTATTGCTAGAACTCAACCAAGTTGAATATTCATGCAGTAAATTCTAGCAAAGGAAAAAGGATTTGCAAATAATTAAAATAAGCAAGCAAACTAAGATAAAAAAAAACACAATCAAAAGAAAAACATGATAGTGTCATTCTAAGTAGTATAATAACAGTGCCAAAAAAGGGTACACAAATTAAATGAACTCATTGGAGAAGTTTCACAAATTAGTTGATATATGATAGCCAAATGATTTGCTTATGAAAACATCAAGAAGAGGAAAGTGTGCGATGGACATTGATGCTGGGGGTAAACTAATTAGCCAATTGCATGTGTAGTTCGTTTTCTCCTTTGTTTGCTTGATACCACTGTATAGTCCTTTTTTAGCCCTTTTCTGTATGCTCTCTGGCTCTCATTGACAATTTTTTACATACTTTTTTTTTCATTTATTGACATGTTTTACCCTCGTAGGGGGTTCCCTACTGTAGCCCAAAAAAACAAAACAAACAAATCCCAATAACATGCTAGCATAATGGACACATGACCATAAACTGTACCGTTCCATTCCCCGAATTTCAGTATAGATAATGTTCTATATTTACGCAGAGGTTTTAGTTTTACATGTGTCTCTTATGAACTAGAAAACAAAAGAATAGACAGCATCAAATTTTCTTATGTTCAGTACTGCCACTATCCTATAATATTATGTATACATCGAGCATATTACCACAAGTAACACATTAGCTGCCAGCGAAGCATTAAGTTTGCAAAGAATCATAAAAAGATTATTGGTATCTTTACTATTCCATGTACCATTTGCAGCAAATTTAGAAGGAAAAAAATTCAGATGTGAACCACATACATGTAAAACATATGCAGATCAGAACATAGTATGTACAAGCTTAAAAACTTATAGAACACCACCTCAATGAGGTGAATAAACATACCACTGCATCATCAAGTGCTGGGACAAGAATATCATTTTGAACAAGCGACGTGGCTTTCGCAGAGGTGCCTTTTTCTCCTTTAACCATGTATGTAAAAATGAGATCGATATTTGACAGCTGAAGTGTAGATTCCATAAGTGCTACTGCTCGACTTTTTGCTCTCTCAATCTGCATGATGAAAGAAAACCTAAGCATGACATAGATCTGCAAAACAAAGTACATATTCTACAATATGGCTCTGACATACTGAAAATGTTAAGTAAGCTATAAATGTATCTATGTGAAGTAAAAGGCTGGGTACTGTAAACTCAGGAGGTTGACAGTTGAATCGATCATGAGATTGAAGGGGACAGTAAATGTGTTAAAGGAAATAAATAAGAAAAAAAAGGAAAATCATCATTATTTTACATTGGGCTGATAATTTGCACCAAATCACGAGAAATATGTATTGTATATTCTAAATGAATTAGAATATAAAAATACAATTCAATTAGGGAACAAAAGAATTAGACATTTGAAACACCTACAAGAGATGAAATTTGATTCTTCCAAGATCTGCTATCAGCCTCAAGCTTCACGGCATAATTGTTTGCATCCAAAACAAGATCGCTAATGGATGTTAAGTCCTCAACAGTTTTTTCATACTCTAGCTTCACAAGTCTCTGACATGAAGTTAGCAAACGATCTGCAATTCCAATTGGTGTTTCAAGTTTCAGACTGATCCTTTCCTTTCCATTTTCTGTCGATCCATCTAAGAAGCTCAGTAGGTAATTCTCAATTTCACAAAACTTGCTTGTTTCCCATCTTGGATCACTAAACATAGCTTCCCCATAATGCATTCCACCAGCATTTTTCGAATGTGCAAGTTTGACTTCAAGAGCAGAGCGTGAAGATACAGGAAACAATATTACATCCTCAGTGTTAAGCAATTTCCGAGCATTTTCCTTGACAAATGCAGTAGCTTCTTCAAGCTACACCCATTGAATTGAGAAAAATAAACAAGAAATTAGCAAACTACTAGTATGAAATAGCCATATCGCTGGTATTTTCAATGGTTAAAAAAAAAATGATGCCATATCAGACCTCATTACTGTTCCGATATAGATCCGATTTGTTTAAAACAAACACAACTTTCTTCTTCCACTGCTGAACGTATTGAAGAAATGCTACCTAGATGTAATGAGAAACAAAGGTAGCTCTATTAGAAAATACCAAGGCAATATACCCCCAAAGATAAGTCTGAACTACAAGATAACCATCAGCAAAGCTGTTCAGTCATGAACCAGGAAAAATTAGGCGCTAGGCACTAAGCGAGCGTTAGCCCACCGCCTAGAGCTTAGGCGTGCCTAAGAGCGACTAGGCGTTTTGCTAAGCGGTGTATTATTATAGATTTATTCAACACATAGAAGGTTAAAAATAGAAAAGTAACTGAAAAAAGACCTAAAGGTGAGTTGGGCTGCTCACCGTTGGCCCATTTAGACCACTGCTGGCCCATTAACCCTCATAACCCTAATTTTCCAACTCCACCCAGCCGTCACTACCCCACAGCCACCACCACCCACCAGAGCTGTCTCTTCTCTACCAGCAGTCTCGTTCGCTCTCCCTTGCCCCTCTCTCGATCTGGGCAGAAATGGGGAAGGAGCTTCCTTGCGTACGGCTGCAGATCTTGGGTGGTGACTGCGAAGCGAGTGGCGACGGCGGATTGGGATCTGGTGATGGTGGCGGCGGCGGCCCCCTCCCTAACTCCAGCTTGCCGCCGCGCCGTGCGGCCTCCCTCCAGCTCAGGGGCGCCGCCCCCAGCCTAACGCCGCGCGCGCAGCCTCCCTCCCTCCCTCCAGCTCGGGGTCGACCGCCTAAGTGCCGCTTATAGTCCTAGGCGGAGCGGTACTCCTCCGCTCAGCGCCTTTGCGCGCCTAAGCGAGCGCCTAGCGCTGCCTTTTTTTTTTTCCAGGGTCATGAATGCACAAAAAGACAATATCCAAATGCAACATGCATGCCATAAGAAATCCAACAAAAGGATTTACTAAAATATGGAAAAAAAGATAAATAGTAGATCAACTGTAACACCAAATTCTGATAAATAGAATATTTCAAAAGATATAGAGATTTGAGATTTTGAGTAAATACAGCAAAAAGAGCTTTATGAGTTCTTGAAACAATGAAAATTAAACTATGGAAACCTATTGTAGTGAACAAAAAGTTACTAGTCTGGATCAATTACAATGAGATGTTAGAAGATTACTTAGTAAGAACCACAGTTCGATTACTTACATAGATACTGCAAGAAAAACATTAAGTATTTATTAAGCAACACCTATGCCAAGCATATTTTAGGTAGGTGCTGATAGCCTCATTCTGTACTGAGGAAATCTTCTGTCAGGAATATGCCAGAGTTCGTACTCCCTCCGTCCCATTTTACTTATCATTCTAGATGTGGGCACAGGATTAAAGATTGTGAAAAAGGTGGAATGTGCTGAAAACGAGGAGAGAGATAGAGATGTATTGGGAATAGAGAAAGATGTATTGGGAAGCGAGGATGACAAATAAAAGGGGTAAACTTGTGAACTCTATGATGACAATTAATTGGGGACGGAGGGAGTAATAAACTAATAATGTCGGGTTTGCAGCATGTCAGTTATAGAGTTCAGATAGTGCGGTGTGGCAAAAAACAAAAAAAATATTAGGCTATAAACCTTTGCTTTTACTCACATAGAACCTGGGACTCAAGCACTAGTCCAGCCCAGCACATTTCTTTCTTTAATTCGTTTAACATAATTAATAGTACAACAAAAAATCCACTTCCAGGCTGGCCTCCAGACTGGAACAGAATTGCAATTCGAAGTTGTGAAATGTTCCAGGCTATCCATTTCAAACCAACAACCACAAGCACATCCCAATCCATAGACAGCTCTTAAGAAATACTAGTCTATATTCCCAACATTATTGGATTTAATTAATTGTATTTACTTAATCATTTATGTTTTCATACTGAAAGCAACCACAATATCAAATGCACAAATATTAGGGAGTATAAAGAAAACAAAATTATCACCTCACTGCTGGTTAATGGTCTGTCTGATGATAGGACAAAGAGTATTATATCAGCACGTGGCACATATTCTTCAGTGAGTCGTTGCTGCCTCTGAAGAATAACATTTGTTCCAGGTGTATCAACTAGATTCATCTGTTCAGTAGTACACATAGAAACGTCTTATAAAAAAAAAGAAAAATCAAGTACAAACTACGAGTATGAGTTGGCCTTGTTAGTTGGGCAGCCATGCAACGTTGGGCAGCCATGCAACCTACTAAATGCAAGAGAAAATAAGGCGAAACATGACTCTTCTCGTTTTGGTATCTACTTTTAAATATAGCAAAATAATGAACAACAGCAAAGCAGCTAGGTAGCTAGACCATGTGCACATGTGAACAACTGCAGCAAGTCGAAGGAGAACGATATTTGTTAAAAAAAAAACTTTTTGCTGTTCTGAAAAACTTGAAGGGAAAAGGCTAGCCTGTTATACTAAATGCATTGAATATAAAATTCAGTACTTACTTCCTTCAAAATTGGAGCAGACAAATAGCACATAAATTGACCATCTGGATGCCTCTCACATCGTTCGAAGCTTTCGGAATCAACCTCAGAATATGAAAGCAATGAGATCTCATTCGTCGTTGGCACAACACCTTCCTGAAGATATTGCCTTCCAAGTAAAGCATTTATGAATGTTGATTTTCCTGAGTTAAATTCACCCTGAGACGATCAAGTGAGGATATTATCGGAAAGAGTCTGCATACAGACTGAATGTTATCTTATATACACAAATGCATTGTTTTTGCAATTTGCAATCATATGCAAATGCATTGTTGACAAAGATGTGGACATCATTATCTAAATTGAGGGTATGAACAAATAGATTTATTTAGCTAAAGGAATAAATCATACAAGCATAAAAATAAGAATAGCTAAAGTAAATATTATCCATGTATACAAAGGAAAATAGGGAAAGGGGCATTCAGACCATATTTCATGGCAAAACATATCAGAAAGTAGCAATAAGGATCATTGCAGTCATGGTGTTGCACTTACATTTCAAACTGGTTTAGGAAAGTAGGTGTTCAAATCACATAGTAATTTGTTTGGGAAGCCGATTTGAATTTGAATACTATGTTTTACAACTGTAGTTCAGCGCGTTCTTGTTGCATATGAATATATGTTTGCTACCAAGGGAGAAAAAGAGGACCGGCTAAATATTAAAATTTCTGAAAGTATTTTCATCTTATGAGATAATAGTAATCCTCTAAACAGCACCTAAATGCCACATATAATTGGGAGTTCATGGCAAACGCAAACTAAAAAAAAATAAAAAATCAAACTATTAGTTCTAACACCAGAAAAAGAAAATTAATTAATTATATCAAATTTCAAATGATTTCATGATTTATGTAAATATTTTAAGAATTATATCTAATACATCATTTACCTAGTTTGTATACATGTTTTATCTAAACATGAGGTATGTAACAGATGATGTCAGAATCAACATTTCATGTGAACCCAAATTACCACAATAACCAACAGAAATGGCTCACTCAGGCGAGAAGCAGCATCAACTAGAAGCTCAACCTCCTCCATCTGTGACCACATATCAGCAATCATATTCAAGTCAAACAAATGCTAGAGATAGTTACAAAGTACATCTGAATAATTTCAGGGCAACTTCAACTACCAAAGGTGTAACACTAGATGATCACCATTGGTGCTGCCTTGCGGATAACAGCAACAGCTTCACTTAGAATAGGTTTTTCCATCTCGATTAGTTGCATCACTTTTTCATCCAGGTTTGTAAATCCAGCAACCTTCGTCTCCTCACGAGTCAGGAACGTTATATTGTTTTCTTCTTCCAGCATATTGGCTGAAGAGTAGGTGGCTTGTAGTGCTTCCTGAGCCACATCCACTTTTGAAAAATCCCTTTCAATAAGACCAATGGTAAGGAGTTGCATACCAGCCAAGGAAGTAACAATTCCGGATGCACCAGATTGGAGTAGCCTAGATGTAATTTCAGAATAACTCCCTCTACTTTGAAGGTCATTTAAAGTGAAAAAAATTGGAATCTTCACATGTTGATTTACCACACCATTCATGGAACTCAAAAAATCAGCACCACCAGTATCAACAATTAGAAAATCAGCTCCCTCAGAACTTGTAGCACTTATTGCCGAGTTTGGGGAGCGAATGGTTCTAGCAACAAGAGGGAGATAAATGGAGTCAGCATTTGATTTCATCATCATACTCCTTGCAACTATAGCAGGAATACCTGCATCAAAAAAAAAAACAAAGGCGCTTATTGAAACATACATATCTGTTACAATGTAACTACTGGTGGCATAATAATCTCTACTCCTTAAAAAGCACAGTTTTTCTTTTCTAAGTAAGATGAGTTAGACTACGTGCACACGGAAAATGCACCCAGAGTTATCCCTTCTTACAAATCTGACAGATGAAATCTCTCCACAAACACCCCTTACAAATCTAACGGATTAGCTCTTCCGGATCTCCCAGATTTTGGGCCCACGCGAATCATTGTTAGTTAACAAAACACAACAACCCCGAACAAATATAAGAGATAAATGGAAAGTTGTTAGTGATAGACAAGATAATTCGTTGATGTATGTATCAGAATTAGAGGTACAAAAATAGGTTGGCCAAGCTTCCGTATCTTCCGGCTATAAAATCAAATATCCGGTGATTAGGAAGGAGGCCATCATATCGGACTTGCCTAACGGTGCCATGCACATGCCGCAACAGTGCCATGCGCGATGCTACAAACTAGAAATTTCGGCTTATAGAATCAAATATATTGTTTTTTAAGTTAATATTTTTTTAGACTGTAGCGTGAGCACGGGTATCGGAACTATATTAAAATAGGTGTGTTGATCGGATCATGATGCATATTGATACATGTGCACGATGTAAATATACTCAAGATTAAATTTCTGCTACAATTATTGAAGTACAAAGATAATGAGTGTAAAAAAAAATATAGCTATATTTTTTTCAGGAATTTCTAAAGTGCATCAAGTTTTAGATATGATGCATGTAAACTTTAACATTTTATCATGGTGATGAATAATGGGAAACTTATAATTTTAATTTTAATATATTATTTTCTTAATTTAATATTTTTCCTTCAACTGTAGCGTTAGCACAGGCATCGGTGCTTATGCTACTAGTTGTAGGCTAGAGAATGAATTTACATTCAACTTGGCAAAAGAGAGATAACTCTACTACTAAAGTTGGTAATCTGGTTAACACTAGGAGGACTGCGTCAGCATAACATCAGTTATTCCAAAGGCATCAAAGACAGGGACTGCGTCAACAATTCAGCATCAGCACGAACCCAGACCAGCTTGTAGCAAAATGTAAGCTCGAGGATAGTTACATTCTACCTTTTCAATATCTGTTCACCTAAACAAGCCATTAACACAAAAAAGAAAGCTAGAGGGAAATGCGAGCGCTAACCATCGTCGGCGAGCACGACGCCACTCGCCCCGACCGCAGAGGCCACGTCCACACGCTCCGCGATCAGCAGGTAGGCGCGGTCCCCGACGGCCGTCTTGAGCGCGAGCGCGGCCTCGTACGCGCGCCCGCCGCTCTCCTCCCCGGCCTCGAGCACGACGATCCCCACGCCACGGGCGACCGCGGCGGCCACATCATCCGCGGCCCGCAGCACCTCCTCTGCGCCTACGCGGAGGACCAGCGCGGGAATCTGGATCTCCGGCCGCTTGAACCCTCCCGGGAACAGCGTCCGTGGAGGCTCCCTAGCGGCGCCGCCTCCGCTGCTACCGGAGACGCTGGCATCGAACGCGCGGCGGAGGCGGCGGCCGCAGCCGCGGCGGGCGAACAGGAGGGAGGGAAAGCGGAGACCACGGCAGGGGGCGGCTGGGCGAGGTAGGAGAAGGAGGTGGCTGGCCGCCGAGGTGGAAGCGGCGGACATGGGGAGCGGAGTGGGTGGCAGCGCGCAGGCGAGCGCGTGTGGACAATGGAGCAGGGAGCGAGCTGAGGCGGGTGGGGGGTGGGGAAGGGAGAGGCAGTAGAGCCGTGGAGAGAGGATGGAGTTTGTCGCGGATTTGGTTGGTGGATAGGATGCGCGGCCCGCGGCGAAGCACGTCCGCGCGATGGATTGCATGTTCACGGTTATCTCGTAAGCGGATTTTCGCAATTATATGCAGTCAATTAGCATTTAAAAGTTATTGGATCTGATAAATTATAAGTATAAATCCACTTCAATTCAAATATATCATTTTTTGAGCAAAGAGATCCATTTGTTATAAGCTCAGTTAGCAACACCTAACTGCAGAAAGTGCTAATTTTTTCTTTGCTCGATCATCTTGGCCGAAACAACCGTATCATCGTAAACCATGGTTGATCCGCTAATCATTGCATTTGCAGTGAGTTGTCTGAGATACAGCACTTTTCATCTATCGATCTATCATCTATGAGGTTTTTATATATATATATTTCTTCTGTCTCAACAGAAACTTATTTTTAACAATATTTCAATCAAATAATGAAGGGTCTGTTCGGATCAGCTACTTTTGGTGGGCTGTGGCGTTTTGGAGCGTATCCGCCGTTCGGCGCAACAGCTGGTGTACAGTGTCTGCTCTTCTTTTTAATAAAAAGAAAGAATTAGTGAAGCTTATTCATTCCACTCGTTTAAAGACCCTTTCGGCTCCTCCGTCCTCCCGTTCAAAGCAGCGATTTCAGTTGAAGTGCTTTGCATCCCAGATCCAGCCGCACCCCATGAGGTATCCGGCATTTCAGTATACAGCAATGACCTTTGGCGACGTGCTGGAATAGGGACGAGCACGAAAGAGACGGCGGGGCGCTGCTGTTTCCGACATGTGCGTGTACATGTGCGTCGAACTTGGTGGTGCTTGCTGCCGTTGCTCTTGGCCTCTCGCAACCACTCAGCTTCTTTGACCAGGCATTAGAACAGGTATGATTCATCATCAGCAGTGGAGGTCTGTTGGTTCACATGGTGATTTTGATGTGTCTCTTCCTCTATTTTTCCTCATTTTACTTAAGTCTGAAGCTTGGTGACGAGTTTGATTATTTTCTTCTTTTCTCTTGCTCTCGTCCTACAGCAGATCTGCATCATTCGTATGTTGATTAATTTAATTTCTTTTGCCTTGCTCTTGTCTTGCAGTAGATCCCCATCATACGTGTGTTGGTGGCCACATCCTACAGTTGAGGCGAGGTACCAAGGTGGGTCAAGACGGCTTCCACTTGCAACTTCAAAGTACAGTCTATGTCTGGTTAATATTTCTGTGTAGGATTTAGCATGTCCGCATGTGCTGCATTGTGGGAAAATAATCTTACAGCAGGTAAGATTTAGCATTAGTCTAGTTATTTTTATATGAACAATGTAGCAGTTCAATTTCGACATGGTGTCTTATACTCATCTCTGCACATAGATGGCCGGTCGACGTGTGGAATGGGACAATATTCTTACAAAGATATTTTTGAACTTATGTATTGCCGAGAAGGAAAAGCTCAACTACAATTATAAAAAAGGGCTTACTAAAATAGGATGGAAGAATGTGTATCAGAATTTTCAACAACAAACAGGAAAGTCTTTTAACTGCAAACAGTTGCAAAATAAATTTAACAGTCTCAAAAGACTCTTCAAGGTATGGAAAAAATTAAAGAACACTAGTGGAGGCGACTAGAACAGTACAACTGGGACCATAACAATGGATGATGAACGGTGAAACGACCGAATTGCGGTACTGATTTTGTTTTTTAATTTGCTTTGTAACTACAAAAAAGTATGGTGTTCGATATACATGTCACATATTATTAATTTGTTCCTTGTAGGAGGACTAGCTAGCAGAACTATTTCGAAGAAAACCACTTTTGCATGAGCATGAATTGACTATTCTATTTGGAAGTATGGACACCGAAGCTGGAAACATGATATGTGTTGGTGGTTTCGAAAATGAAACACCTCGTGCTGGAAGTGATGATAACCATACTCCACCATCTGATGACAACGTGGGTCGTTCTAGTGTTGGCCGTGCCTCCTGTAAGGGCTCAAAGGATCAAGTGGTCGACAGCCTGCCATCGAAGAGGACTAAAAGTACAGAGTATTATGTAGAACGCATATCGGAGAGCATGCTAGAAAGGAGTAGGAATGAAACTAGTGCAATGACTAGAGAACAAGATGAAATTAAACAGCTACTGCATGTTGTTGAAGAAGATGGTGTGGATCAAGAGACTGAGCTATTTTTCATAGCTACTGAGTTGTTTAGGTCAGCAGCAAGACGTGCATCATTTCAAACATTGCGTACTCCAGAAGCTCGCATATCATGGCTTCGATGGACATGGGAAAACACTAGAAAGAAGTGATGTAGACATGTTTATTTTATATGTAGGCAACTGTTTCGGAGTATATATCAGTGTTGCCCAGTAGTATGACATCTGCTTTATGTCTATCTTGTTATAAACTATGTGCCCAGTAGTACTTTATATAATTATGTATGATTCTATATGTCTTTTAGTATCACAACTTTTTTTAATTACATGTTGCTAAGACATTATGGTCTAAAATGTTACCTATCTTATGAACTTGAGGCTATTTGCAAGGAGCAACTGTGTCATAACTGATTTGGGAGGTCTCATACAAGTATAATTCTGTAGTTTTTATACAATGCCATATTTTTATTTGTATCACACTTTTTTATTTGATGACAGATGTCAAGTTCTGAAACATCAAGCAATACAAGTTCGACGGTAAGCTACCTTGATGATGATTCCTCTGCTTGGTGGGATATGGGTGCTACGGTTGGTGTATTAGCAGCGCTAGCATCGACAAGTTCATGTGAATATAGAAATCAAGATGTTGCAGTGCCCATACAAGAGTTGACAGGTCGACAGTGGGTAGCTCTTAATCTCTGTAATAGCAAGAGGTGCTACTTAAACTTTTGCCTTCATCCCACTGCATTCTACAAGTTGCATGCCATACTAGTGACAAACCATGGATTGAAATCAACAAGTCAATGTGAATCAATTGAAGCTTTGGGAATGTTCTTGTGGGCATGTGGCACAAGACAATGTACAAGACAGATGTCTGAAAGATTTGCTAGGTCAATGGACACTGTGAGTAGGAAGTTTGGAGAGGTGCTAGAGGCTATGGTATCTTTTGGACAGACGATTATTAAGCTAAGAGATTGTAGCTTCAGATCTGTACATCCTAAATTGCGCCAGTTCTCATTTTACTTTGATGGGTGTATAGAAGTTATAGATGGAATCCACATTCCAGTGATGGTCCCTGAGCCAACACATGATAGTTTTATAAACTGAAAAGGGTTCACTAGCTAGAACGTCCTAGCTGTATGTGACATGGATATGAGGTTTACATTTGTTGCAACAGGCAAGAGAGGTTCTGCTCATGATACGGCTGTTTTCAGAGAGGCAGCGAACAAGTCAAATCATTTTCCTCACCCACCATTAGGTATAATAACTGAAACTAAAACATACATATATGTTATTACATTTGCAGTTAATATACTGAATCTGTCTACAACTGTTTTGTAGGTAAATATTATTTGGTAGATTCTGGCTACCCCCTACGTGAGGGATATATGGCCCCATATCGCAAGAACAGGTATCATTTGAGCGAGTTTAAAGAAAAAGGTCCAGAAAATGTTTATGAGCTTTTCAACTATCACCATTCTTCTTTGCGAAATGTTGTGGAACGATCTTTTGGGGTTTAAAAAACAAGTGGCAGATGTTAAAAGGGATTCCATTGTTTTCAGCAGAGAAACAATCAAAGATTATTGTTGCTTGTTTCGCGCTCCATAATTTTTTTCTAGACAACAGCGAACTTGACATGGATGTGGACATATATCTTCAAGGCATGGGTGCACCAACTGGTTCTGCAAACGAATGGATAACAGCAATGGATGGTGATGATATTAGAACTGCTCGAGATTGGATTGCTGCTGGTCTCTATTGCCTGATATGAAAGAGGACCAAGTATGAATTGTTGGTTAATGGTGTTCTTGTTAGATTATGTTGTTATTTAATTTTGGGTTAATGGTGTTATTATTAATTATTAGTTAAAGTCAACTTTCAGGTACAAGGGGATGGGTTGTACTGTGTCTTTGAGGTATAAATGCTTCTCCTTTAAATATTTCTCTATTACGAACATCTTTGATGGAAAAAAAGATATTTTTGTCATCACGTAGTACTAGGTTACATTCATTTTTCAGTTACATATTTTGCAATTGTTAATTTGTAACTATTTTTTAATGACCAGATTGCTTTTTGGTGGCTACAGTTTGGATTACTCAGAGGTCTACCGAACCTAACTCACGTAGATTAGAGCTGGTGGTGCAATTGACCTGAAAAATTGTATAAGATAGAAGTGATTTTTTGCTAGTATTATTTGCAGGATCACGATGCTTAATTAGTTTAAAAGAAACAAGTGGAAGAATGCCTGTTCACCAAATTTGAGTAGCTTAAACTTAAGATGTATCATTGTCGTTTCAAAATGAAGAGCTTCTAGTCCTGTCTGTAATAACTGTGCAAAGTACTTTTTTTTTATTGTTTTCTGTGCTAGTTATATAGCTCAAACAGCAGCAGCCGCAGCCGCAGCTGTTGACTGCTGTTGCTGCACTAGTCAAACTCAACAGCCACAGCTGTTAAAATGGGATCCGAACAAACCCGAAGAAGAAAAGTAACATGGCTACCATTATCATTGTGAGTCAATTTTCTAGATTGTATACCGCTCCATTAACACCTACCCATCCATAGAGCTACAAGCGGGGCGGGATGCGGCTGCCCACCCCTCATCCCGCGTTAGCCATAGCATGCAAAGTGGTCTGATGTGGCAGGCCCTGCTTGTGGCCGCTTGCATGGTGGGTTGTCGCTTGCATTGGTGGGTTGCCGCACGCTGTCACTTTGCAAACTGTAAAAAAAAAAAAAAAACTACTTTGCAACTGAGATATCATAGCCTTACTCCTCTTTGCGTAATGGCTTCCTCCATCTCCACTGCTCTCACGAGTCACACCTCCACCGGCTTGTCTTACAAGAATCCATGAAACTCATGCCTTCCGATTGTCTCCAGGAATCGGCATGCCTGCTTGGAGACAGAAAAGAAACTCATTGAAGTGTTTAGAGGCTCCTGCAGCTGGGGTTCTCTCGCGGTTGGACATGCGGCGCTGCGGGCTCTCGCGGGTGGGCTGCGTCATCCTGTTTATCTCTTGCGGATGTAAATGCAGGCTTTTTGGGGGATAGTGGTGCAAATCAACCTAGTAGTGTTGCGGGAAGTCCTGCACCCTTGCAGGCCTACCCACCCATATTCTCCACTGCTATGGTGCTGCTCATCTTTGACGGCAGTTGTTTGCTTCTCTCCGATAGAGTACTCGAGGAGAGAGGAGTAGAGTGGTTGGAAGTAGGCCTGCAAGCGGAGCAGGATTGTCCGCAACGCAGCTAGGTTGACTTGCACCACTATCTCGCAGAAGCCTGCATTTACATCCCGCCCCGCTTGCAGCTCTAGTTGGAAGAGCCCGAGATGATGGATATAATAGGTGTGGGTCTTGCAAGGTGCAGATAAGCTTCTACTGAACAAATCTTTTGATCTAGAAATAGAGTTTTTCTAGGACAGAGGGGTAATTGTCTAACGATTTGTAAATTTCTCTCTTTTTTAATGATTATGTTGATTCTTTTTCTATCTGAGTTAGAATAAGAAAAAAGTTGAGAATTGTAAAACAAGATTAAAGACATTCATTTTCCTAAACAGATCTAGAAAATTCACATAATATCTTTTTAATATGGCAGTTGGATTTATTTAAGTGGTTGGTTGAATATATAAATTTTTTATCCATAATTACAAAGCTCTATTAGAATTATTAGCAAGTCTAGATTTCATTGTACACAATATTTGTCGATTGCTTGTATATGTAGCGACAACCGTTGGTGAATTTGAGTCCTTTTCTTATTAGAACATATATCATTAAATACTAATTTATTGTCAACAAAAAAGGCTTATGCCTCTTGTTTTTGCAAAATTGTTTGATGCTACTTAGTGAAGTAACTTAACTAAAATTGAATGTAAATTGTGTATAGATTTTTTAGTTATAGCAAATTCTATTGTTGAAATTAAAACAAGACAATCTAGAGGTTTAATTTAATTGGTATTGACTCCGTTAATATCCTACTAAAACAAATACCGTGAATATCTATCCATTTTGAGTCTTAAAGTTATTTGGCCGCTGGTTAATTGAGGATTTGATGACCTCAGTGCACAAGTCTCTCTTACACCTTTGAGCCAATAGCCTCACATCGCAACTTCTTTTATCCTATCTTTTTCAAAAGCATATACTAGTTATGCAGGTATTATAAATGTTGAATAGTTAACACTATTACTGTTGTACTAATAACAAGTTGTCATATTAATGTGGTAAAAGGCACCTCATTTGGATGTCTTTTGCACCTTTGACTTGTTAAACATTAATCATATAGTCAATGACATCATTAGTAATAGCTAACACCAGTACTCTGTAGCGCTGGCTTCGCCCCTGCAACTTCGTGCTTCTTTTATCAAAGTTTTTATTTAAGGTGTACACCAAGTTAAGTGGATATTATAATGTAGAACAATTAATGTTAATATTATCATACTAATAACACTGTCGTTATAAAAATATGGGGGGTGGGGGGACCTCTTTGATGCTACACCTAAGTAATATTGTGCCTGATTCCCCTGAGGTGGATCACCTAACGTACCGGGTGGGGGCGGGGCCAGCCGCTTGATCACCCGCGCAAGAGGTGTGGGAAATTGATTTTGTCTAGCTCTGTATGCACAGTGATTTCCTCACTCTGTCCTGGATTGTAAGCGACCGGCTTCGCACTCGTCCGTCTGACTATCGGCAGACGATCTATTTTCTAGAGGTGTGGAGCCCAAGTGAGGGCACGTCTCTCGAGACTTGGATCGCCAACGTAATTTCGCTGGCCAATCCACCGCCCAAATCATTTGAGTCCATCCTGCGGCTCACATTGTCTCACGTGCATCAGTCCATGGAAGCCCATGCCGCGCGTGGAGGCAGTATATGAGGGATTTTTTTCAAAATAATTATATTTTATAAGATTATTGTCTCAAACAAATGGCTTTTTAATATGAGCACATTTTTGAACACACATTTGACTAACTTATAGTCATCTAAAATTCATGCTATTTTTTTAAAGTCTAAGGACTCTTTTGGATTGCATGAAAATTTTTTGAATCCTAAGTTTTTTTTATAAAATTGAATTAATTATGTGAAATTTCTGTACAATTCATGTAAAATTTCTATGTTAGAAAGGATTCCTAAAGTTACATATAGCTATACAAGCTGAAAAAGATGTACTCTTTCCATTCACTTTTTGTTATTCTAAATTTGGATGTGAAAATTAAGAAAAAATTTTGGGAAGAAAGAAAAAATGTATTAGAAAGAGAGAATGACAATTGGCAAGTATTTAAGCCTGCTTGAATTGTAAAAAATCAATTAAATTTTATAGAAAAAAATGTTGGAATATGTAAATTTCTCCATCCAAACAGGACTTTTCTATCATGAATTTTAGATGACTAGAAGTTATCAAATTCGTTTTCAAAAATATACGCATGTTAACAGTCATTGGTTTGAGACCATAATCTTCAGTGACGCTTATTATTCATGAGTAAAGTATTATTATTTTTTGAAGAAAATCCCTCACGCACGGCTTGCACGACATGGGGTTCGATGGATTGAGGCACACGAGAAAACGTGATCCGCAGGATGGACTGAAATGATTTGGATGGTGGATTAGCCAGCGAAGTTACGCTATCGTGAAGTCAGGCGATCCCAATTCTATCTCTCGGCATCGTTTCTAATGCCCAAGGGAGCTGAGATTTTATTTGTGCCAGATTCCACGCAGAGTACACTGCTATTAGTCCAATCTATTTTAAAATAAGTTCACGTTTGAATTTCGTAACATCTAGTTTGATCAATAATTATTATAGATACAGTTACTTTCTTTGTTTTAATAGAAATTTTAAATTTTGTTAACTACAATTTTGAGTAATAATTTTAATAAATTTAAATAATTTTAATAATATAAATTATATGTTTTATGAAAATATTTTTTTGAAATATCTAAAAGTACAAAAACTAAATTTTTATATTTAACCAAATCTATAAAAAATCATTTATCAAAACGTCATTCAACAAAAATCGTTAAAGATAAGTTTAACTTAAAGTTACCCTGTCAGAGATAGTAGGACATTTGTCGCTAGTGCGTTGAGCAGACGTCGTCGATTGATGGGCCGAGGAACCCGATTCTGCTTCCACGACCTCCTCGTATAGGCACTTGCTCTGACAAATCAGTGATGACGAGTTGACGGAGATTCATTATTTCCACGCGCATTTCAGTACGAGCCGTGCCTCGTCCACGTAACGCCTCGTTCGGCAGCCCTTGGTTCGGCTGGGAACGTGGCCCGTTCTCCGTGGACTAGTCCAGGCAGAGAACGAAGTCCGGCAACCGGAGGAACGGTGGTTCGGTTGTTAATCGCTGGGAACAAAACTCAGACTCATCCCGATCTTTTCCTGTACACTTTATTTGGGTTTCAAACTCCATCGAAAGAGACGTGAAATGAAATCGATCGAACACTCGAGACTTTTGGAGATAGCGGCGACCCGAAAGAGACGTGAAATAAAATCGATCGAACACTCGAGACTCTTGGAGATAGCGGCGACCTGGGCGACGCTTGGGGAGACGGGGTGCCACGGCGACGACGAGGGCGACGGCGAGGGCGACGGCGACGGCGACGCGTTGTCCCAGTCAGGGTGCACCTCTTTCCTTCTCTCCGGCAATGCATCACCTCTTCCTCTCCTCCTCGATGTAGTCGTTCTTGGTCTGTCGATCTAGTTATGCGCTGTGAGCCCTACCACTTGAGCCCGAGCTTGAGGGAGCCCAGGTACGGAGTCGTCGGGAGCACCATGGAGACGTTGTTGATGGACCACTTGACGTGCCCATCCATCCTGTTCTGCTTGTTGAGCAGCTCGATGCGCGGCGAGGGCGTGCCGACACGGGCGCGGATGCAATGCATGAACGCCTTGCTGTGCGTGTAGTTGTTCCCCGTAGTTGCCGTGGGCTTCCACCACCGTCAGCTTGTGGTTCTGCCGGGATTAAAACATGCAGCCAAGGCATCAATCATTTTGTTCGTGAGGAATTAGTTTTTGATCTTTGATTCGCAACGGGTTGCTTACCCCGACGGCACATCTGAACAGGTTGCACAAACTGCACCACAGTCGTCCAAGATTAGAAAACAAAACACACATCTGCAATCTGCATTCAAATGGTATCTGAAAATGCAGTTTATCTAGGAGTACAAGTTAGTGACTTCGCTATCAAATGCTCATTCCAGCTAAACAATTAGTGTTGAGTGGTAGAGCCATTTGTAGAAAAAAATGCTGCTTTAATTATAACCTCCTTGCTTGATAGATGTAAAATTGTAGTATCAGGGTTCAGTGGTCACTTCTGAAGATTGTGTACTATGTTCAAAACCACAACATTTTAGTAGGTTGGACATATTGCTTTAATTATAACTTCTGAAGAGTATGTACCATGTGTATCCTGATCTCAGGAGCATTTTGGCTCACTCTGGCCACAGTCTTGAAAATATCTCATAGATATTTGTTCTCTCGGCCGATTTCAAATTTTGCTTGTTGTCATTGAGTGCAGAACTTTATGCAGGATCTTAATGATATGCTGCTGTTTAATTAAATATTATGGAATTTTTCATATTGTGTCGGCACCGGGCAGAGTTGGAGAGGACCAGCCTCCACCATCTTGGAAACCTGTAACATCACCGAGGGGTAATTGCTCTACTTCTTTGTTTTGGTTTGTAATTACTATACCCTAAACTGAAGATTATTTTTGCCCGTTATATGTACTTTTTAAATGTTAAACACATTTTATGACTTTATTTTTCAGACTGTTTTTGTTTGTTATTATTGTACCCTGAACTGAAGATTCTTTTTATGACTTTATTTTTAGTTTGGCAATGAATATCTCAATGATAGATCATATTAGAAAGAGGAGGGAGGAAGAGGATGATGATATGATGATGTTTGTCTTTCCTACCCTATATATATTCGGTTCTAGTAGAGTTGGGGAAAAGAAACGACGTCATACATCGGAGGAGACCGGGGAGGTTAAGGTTCATCGAATACTCAATGGACATGTCAAGAACTGTCAAGTGGCATTTAGGATGGAACCCCGAATCTTCAATTTGCTGGCCAATTACCTTAGAAGGACAATGCTGGTCCGTGATACTAGGATCAAGGTTGAGGAGAAGCTTGGATTCTTTCTATATATGCTTAGTCACAATGCTTCATATGAGGACATGCAAATATTTTTTGGTCATAGTAATGATACATTTCACCATCACATAAGCCATTTCTTCAAAAAAGTTGTCCCTACTCTCTCTCGTTGTTTACTCAAGCCCTCTAATCCTAATGTAGTACACCCAAAAATTGAAGCCAATCATAGATTCTATCCATATTTCAAGAACTGCCTTGGTGCAATTGATGGCACTCACATTCCCATATCTATATCATCCGATAGGGCAGCTCCTTTTAGAAATAGGAAGGGCACACTTAGCCACAATGTAATGGTAGCATGTGATTTTGATTTGAAGATCACTTTCATGTCTACTGGATGGGAGGGCTCAGCTACCGATGCTAGAGTTCTTAGATCTGCCATAAGTAGTGGTTTTAGTGTACCACCAGGCAAGTTTTATTTGGTTGATGGAGGGTATGCCAATACACCTTTTCTTGCACCATATCCAGGAGTCAGATACCATTTGAAGGAGTTTGGGGCTGGACATCGAAGACCCCAGAATCCAAAGGAGTTGTTCAACCATCGGCACGCAATTTTGGGGAATCATGTTGAAAGGACTTTGGGAGTACTTAAGAAGCGCTTCCCAATTCTCAAAGTTGCAACGTTTCATATGTTAGAAAATCAAGTTAAGATACCAGTAGCTGCTGCTGCGTTACATAATTTGATCCGATCAGTTAATGGTGATGAGGAATGGTTAGATGAGCAGCCCGATAACATTAGTCCAATGAATTTTGTTCCTTTACCAAGTGGTGATCAAACTAATGATCAAGGGAGTGCACAAGGCAATGTTTTAAGAGACACAATTGCTCAACAAATGTGGGATGACTACCGGCAGCGTGTACATTAGTAGAGGGATAGAGCTTCTGTTATGAGTTGTAATAAGTGAATAAAGTTTTGTCATTTTTACAGCAATGGTTTCTAAAGGATCACCAAAGTTCAATATGATAGCAAGGGGGTCACCAAAACTGGGTAGGCTTTTGGCTGTGGCAAGTGCTATCAAAAAGAGGAATTCCCCTAAAGTAACTCGGGTAAAGAAGGCTGAATCTTCTCAAGGTATGTTGTTTCTTCATGTCATCTTAAAACTAAATTTTAGTTCTTTTAATTCAGTAGCTTGATCATCATTTATGTACTAGACTGCAATATGCTCTGATTTAGTAAACTAGTACTCAATGATTAGGAGCTTGATCATTGCTTGATCCATTGTGTTTGATCATTATATAGTACAATCAAGAGCATGTTGGACTGCAGCTCTCGAGAAGTCTTTAGTTGATATCTTACATGAGCACAACAAGCCATGTTTCAGAGGTGATAATGGATGGAACACAGAGGGGTGGAACAAGATAGTTAAGGAGTTTTACAACAGAAATAAATATGCATCTTTTACCAGAAATCAAATTCAATATAAGGAAAAAGAGCTTAAGAGAGACTATAAAATGTTGAAGGAGGCACAGAAGCAAAGTGGATGTAGTTGGAACCAAGATAGGAAGATTGATGCAGATTCGGCTTTATGGGACAACCTCATAGTTGTAAGATCTTTTTGATAAATTCTGTCATTTACTGTTATTTAATTAGGTTATTAGTTATGTTGCTTAATTCTGTTAAATACAACAGAAATATCTTGATTCTAGTTTTATTGTGCTTTTGATTTTATTTTGTAGTCATTTCCGAAAATTAAAAAGTTTCGCAACAACAAGGCTACTTTTCCACTCTTTGATGATTTAGGAGAGCTTTATGATGGTAAGTTTTGCCACAATTCATAATAATTGTCAAAATAGATGCTTTGTAAATTGCTTATTGCTTACTCTTCATTATTCTTGTATAGGTCATCTTGCCGAGGGGACTTACAACTTCACCTCTATTGACTTACCACCAGATTCACCTCTTAGGCAAATAGGAAATATAGATGAAATTGAGAACTTGGAAGACATTATGCCTTTTGATCTACAAGATGAAGATACACTAGTGCATGGACATGAAGATGAGGGTGCAAGTGCTGAGATAAGGACTGATACTCTACCAAGGGAGGAAGATGTTCAAGCTGCAAGTGGTGAAAGGACTACTGCTGTACAAAGAGATAAAGGGACAAAAGATCCAAAGCGGCCAAAAAAGACCTCCAACGTAGAAGGTTTGATTGAAAGGTATCTCGAAATGAGAACTAAACAAGCTGAAGATGAAGCTGCACACCTAGCAAAAGAAAAGGAAGCTACTCAAGGTGCTGATTTCTCCATAAAGAGGTGTATATCACTTTTGAATACAATGGAGGTTACAAAGGAAGAAAAAGTTAAAGCATATGCTGTTTTCAAGAGCCAGGAAAACAGCGAAATTTTTCTTTGTTCCTGCGATGAGGATCCAGAAGCTGCCATGATGTGGCTAAGGGCTGAAATGGCCTAACAGGTATGCTCCTTATCGGTAGAACCACTATTTGTGTTATTTTGTTCAGTACGATACATGTGTGCTTGGCTGTGGTTGGCTATACTGAATTGTTTCTATTTCTGTCCTTCCATTTTTATGTCACTAGTTATAGAGAGTTGAGAAGCTCATGTAGTTGTACAGGTTATGCATATTACTCTGAAGCTTTTTGGATGTCTTACTGAAACTTGTAGCTTTAGATTCTAATCAGGACAGCTGTACAGGTTATACAATATTGTTCTGAAAATTGTAGCTTTAGATTCTAATCAGGACAATTATACAATATATGTCACCAATTATTCTGAAGCTTGTGTAGTTGAAACTTGTAGCTTTGCTTGTGTCTCCACTGAAGCTCGGTAGTGATGGTACTTAAAGAATAGGTACTGAAACTTGCAGCAGTGCCAAATGAAAATTTTCAGCCATTTTAATATGTAGCCTTCTGCGGTTTCTCTTATTCTTGTGAAATTAGTATTTTTTTTACATAGTAGCAAGTAAGATGGCCCTTGAAACAGGACAGGGTCTAATGTCATTGTCTTTGAGAGTTGTTGCTGGTCTTTTCAGTGACAATCTATTTTGTTTGTATATTAAAGTTTTCTCTTTTGTTTGTATGCTGAAGCATATCCATTGAAAAGATTCAATAGATGATTGACAACCATTCAAATGGAGAATGGACAATCTGTTTTGTTTGAATATTAAAGCTTTCTCTTTTGTTTGTATGCTGAACACATCAATGGATGTTATTTCATTACATTTTGATATTTACCACTTTTGACAGCCAAAGAAGTGAGAATGTTGAGGTGACCCCACCAAAGTTCGAAAAGAAGGGAATTTTGTAGAAGCTATGATAGCAAAACTTCCATTTAGCTTGAGTACTAGGCAATGAATTTGTGAGCTACTGTGATATCACTTCATTTCCTGTAATATGACATATCTGAATTTGTGATCACTTACCAAAACTGTGACACTCTGAATTTGTGAGCTTAAGTATGTTCAAGCTGCTTGAGAAAAATTGCGGTTGTGAACAAGAGTTTATGATTTTGACAAGTTGTTTGTGAAAATATTTTTGACTTCGGCAAGCTTTTTGTGAAAGTTTTTATTTCAGAAAGTTTGTATTTTATTTCTTGAAGCTTGTTGGGTTCTCTGATGCAGCTGAAAATTTTTCACGGACTTCTAATGAGCTGCAATTTGATTGTTGCACCGGTGCCAACGGCAAGTGTCAAAATAATATGCACCGATGAAGCTGGCAACTTGCCTCTTGGTGGTTTCGATTCTCCGCCAGACGAACAGATTTTATAAGCATGTAGAACAATTCTAAGAGTAGATTAAAGCAACATTTAAATTGAGTGATCTCGCAGAGATTCACTTGTTCCCTGCCTGAAACGAAACTGGTCTAGGAATCAATCCTTCGGAGCCGAAAGAAGCCTAAGCCTTCTTTTGGAACGTAAAAATTTTATAAAAATCGTACAAAAATTTTACAAAAATTAATTTAATTTTACAAAAAAATAGAGAAAGTGAGAATTTTTGAGACCTAAATTGGAAGTGAGTTTAGTCTCGCGCCCCATAAAAGCAGCGGGACCCTAGCGCGTCTTATCATGTCGAGCTAGCGTTAGGTGACAGCAATTCAGTGGTGCGCGCGTGTGTGGCCCAGGAACCCGACGTGCATGGTCACAGATTGAAGTCCTAGAATCATTAAGAGCTGATGGTGAGGGCCTAATTAACAGGAGGAACATGCTGCCGTCATGAATATAATTATTTTTAAATTTTAGTCAAGTCCTTTTTAAAAGTTTAAATAATTTGATATCTTAACAAATTACTTAATATATTAAAGATCAAAAGCTACATATTATGATAACTAATTTTACGATAAATTTAATAGTATCATTTATATTTGATCAAACATTATATTTTTGTCTTTTAATAATTTTATTTAAAATTGACTGACTTTGATCAAACGTGTATAAATGCTGATGCTTATGAATGGAGTACAATGCAGGATGCTCAGTTCTTCAACTAGACAACCAGCACACAAGGGGACGAAGCCCATATGCACAGTTTTATATAGAGGCGCCAGACTGTGACCCTGAGATTGATGAGCGGAGCATATATCAATAGAACCAATGGGTTCGCAAAATGCCGCCATCAGAATTAGGCATCGCGAATCGTGAGGGGTATATTGAAATGCAATGGGGTAGAGTAGTTCAAGTTCAGCGCTCACCAGACGCCTTCCCAGTTCCAATGGAGACCATCTCCTGCCACGACCTCCACCTGCGTCGCCCCGCCCTCCCCCGCCGCGCCACCACCCACACGCAACTCTCTTTCCTACCCGCCGGAGCCCCATGCCGATCACTCTCCGCCGCAGCCACATGCACGGCGCGTGTCCCCGCCGCGGCCAAGAGGGACGACGCGGTGGTCGCCTCCCGATCCCGACTGCTTCGCCAGCTCGACGAGAACGACGTCGCGCACGCGAATCACCGTGACTACGTGGAGGACGAGGAGGAAGAGGACCTGTACATCCGCAACGACGCGCACCGGGACGAGCTGGCGGGGCGGTGGCGGGAGATCCACGGTCGCGACGACTGGGCGGGGCTCCTGGACCCGATGGACCCGCTGCTCCGGTCGGAGCTGATCCGGTACGGCGAGCTGGCGCAGGCCTGCTACGACGCCTTCGACTACGACCCGTACTCCCGGTACTGCGGCAGCTGCAAATACCCGCGGCGCGAGCTGTTCGAGCGGCTGGGCATGCCGGCGGCGGCGCGCGGGTACGCCGTGTCGAGCTACCTCTACGCCACGTCCAACTTCCGGTTCCCCAACTTCTTCCCGCAGTCCCGCGCGGGCGCCAAGATCTGGAGCCAGCGCGCGAACTGGATCGGGTACGTGGCCGTGTCCACCGACGAGGAGACCGCGCGGCTGGGCCGGCGCGACATCGCCATAGCGTGGCGCGGCACGGTGACCCGCCTCGAGTGGGTGTCGGACCTTATGGACTTCCTCCGCCCGGTGGCCGACGAGGGCCTCCCGTGCCCGGACCCGGAGGCGAAGGTCCTGTCCGGCTTCGTGGACCTGTACACGGACAGAGACCCGACCTGCCGGTTCTGCAAGTACTCCGCCCGGGACCAGGTCCTCACGGAGGTCCGCCGGCTCGTGGGTCGCTACACCGCGCAAGGCGAGGACGTGAGCGTCACCGTCACGGGGCACAGCCTCGGCAGCGCCCTCGCCATGCTGAGCGCCTACGACATCGCCGAGTCCCGCGCCAATCGCGGCGCCAACGGCACCGAGGCGCCGGTGTGCGTGTACTCGTTCGCGGGGCCGCGGGTCGGGAACGCGGCGTTCAAGCGGCGGTTCGAGGAGGAGCTCGGGGTGAAGGCGCTGCGCGTGGTGAACGTGCACGACAACGTGCCGAGGATGCCCGGGATCCTGGTGAACGAGGGCGCGCCGGAGCTGGTGCGGCGGGTGGCCGAGGGCCTGCTGCGCGTGCCGTGGTGCTACACCCACGTCGGCGTGGAGCTGGCGTTGGACCACAAGCGGTCGCCGTTCCTCAAGGACACGCTCGACCCGGGGTGTTTCCATGACCTCGAGGCGCACCTTCACCTCCTCGACGGGTACGTACACGTCCTGACCGACTACTCCGTAACTCGGTATTTTGACGTACGCACATTTGAGGGTCTTGCGTTCTGAATTTTACAAAAATTTCACAAAAATCATTTAATTTTATAAAAAAATAAAAAATCAGAAAGATACTTTTGTTTCAAAAGGGCCTGAGTATTAGCAGTGCCCTGCCCGTCCACGTTGTAGAGAAGCAAATTCTCGAATCGGAGAGAGAGAGAGAGAAAGTTCTCGAATCGGGGAGAGAGAGAGAGAGAGAGAGAGAGAGAGAGAGAAAGTTCTCGAATCGGAGAGAGAGAGAGATGACAGCAATTAAACGTTTTGTTTGTATGGACCAGGAACGTGAGGCGTGCATGGTCACAAATTAGTAGTAATAGCCACACCGGCCTCATTAGTAGCTGAGCCTGAGGACGGTGAGAGCCTAATAATTTACAGGAGAGACATGTCACCGAGCCATCAATTTGACATCTCTTTAGTACTAAGAGTAGTGTAAGAGCAAGTACACCACTAGAACAAGATACTGCTCCGTAGACCAGAAACGTGTGTTCGCGCTACGCATGCGGCACATAAAAAACCGGTCGGGCGGGCGAATAAAACGATCCGGTTTGATATCCTCCAAAGTCGATGAAGACGAGATTCTCAACGATTCCGCCAGCGCAAGGCGATCGAGCGCAGTTTTTTAAAGGCGGTGCCCGGCTGTACGATAGTTGGGCGAGTGTGTGATCTCGGTAGGGACCCATGCGTTCGCAATAAAATTATAGGGCGTCGTGATCGCGTTGCGATGCTTCGTGCAGCGTAAGCCTGTCATCGTGCCGATAAAAAAACAACACTTTTCGCACGGATCTCGTGGGTCGGGTGGATTCAGATCAAGCACGGACGTCCTACGTGTCAGGCTGACCGGACTCGGCCCGGTCCTCCCAGGCACATTTGTTTTTGAGCCGCGCTAGCTTGCCGGGAAGGCTGCTAACCACCACACCAACTTCGGAAGAGGTCGCTGTGATTTTTTAAGTAACCCTCCTCGACCGTTCCGTATGATTCTCATTTGTGTGTAAGCGCGTGTGCAGGTACCACGGTCGCGGGGAGCGGTTCGTGCTGGCGAGCGGGCGCGACCCGGCGCTGGTGAACAAGGCGTGCGACTTCCTTAAGGACCACCACTGCGTGCCCCCATGCTGGCGCCAGGACGAGAACAAGGGCATGGTCCGCGCCCGCGACGGCCGCTGGGTCCAGCCTGACCGTCACTGCTGGCACCTCGATGACGACGACGACGACCACCACCACCATGGCCACCATCATCACCACGGCCACGGCCACCACGGTGAACACGCCAGGCACCAGAACCACCACCGTAGCCAAGGCCACGATCGACCTGCAGTCCACCGGCGGCCAGGCGCGGCTTCTAGCTAAACTTGGCTAGCTATCGCACCGCCGGCTGGGAAACTGTTGTCTGTCCATGACGACGCGCGTGCGTCGGCTGTGGAATTTAGGCAGTTCTGTCGAGAGGTTATACAAAGCTTGCTTGCGCTGCGTCCACATATGAACGTGGAAGGGCTGGTGTGTCAACTGTGAATAAACTCAATAAAAATAACGATAGACTTCGCATAAATGGATGGATGCTGGCAACTGATAAGGCAATATGGGGATGGGGTGCGTATTATGTTGTGATGAGTGATTGGGAAGGACGTAGTAATAGCCGATGCAACTTGACTAATGATCACTGTTACTCCCCCATCTTAAAATAAATTATGCTTTTGACTTTTCTAATTAACATTTGACTATTCATTTTATTGAAAAAAAAAATACTCTCTCTATTTGATATTACCAAAAGGTTTTGGGGTGCTAAAATTTTTTACAACAGTTGAAGTTCTCATATATCGAAGCTATTTTTTTTCTCGTTTACACGGTAGACAGGATCTTTTGCATCTGTCATTATTCTCTTTCCCTTTTTTAATCTTCTAGCCACACGCTGGTCTCTTTCCCAATCCCTTACACGGTCATCTTGCGGCAGCTTGAATGCTTTATCCTAGAGCTCGCAGCGGAGTTTTCCGGCTCGACGCCGGCATCAGACCAGGGAGCTGCTGCCCTGGTTGTTGCTTCCCAAGGCAGTGCGCACGAAGCAAGGAGCTTGACGTGGTCACGAGCCATGAGAAGATCCGGAGAGGGGCCGTGGTCGTGAGGTCTGCATCTGGCTGCAAAGTCGCCGTGAGGTCCGCCGCAAGATCTGCCACTCGCCGTGAGGTCCGCAGGTCGCCGCCGCCGTGAGGTCCACCATTGCGAGGTCCGCTGCCTTGAGGTTCGCCGCCTCGATCGTGAGGTCTGCTGCCACAAGGATTGCCGCCTCGCTGCGAGGTTTGCCACCTCCACCGTGAGGTCCGCCGCCACAAGATCCTCCGCGAGGTCAGCAGTGTGCTATGCAACTGGGCTGCGCTTGATTGGGGAGAGGCCACACAGATGGAAGAGAAGCTGTATGTGGTGCTGGGAGCACCAGATCTGAGAGGCACTGCCTGCTGAATTAATGGTGTCTTGGTATGCGCGGAAGAGGCTACAACGTCAACTAATACGAAACAGAGGGAGTAAAAAAATAAAAAGTACTCTCTCTGTTTTTAAATTGATGCCGATGTTGACTTATAATATCAACTTTGACCATTCATCTTATTCAAAAAATTAATTAAATGTGTAAAATTTTAAGTTGTGATTTAAATAACTCTAATAACAAATCAAATTATAACAAATATATAATATTTATCAAAAAAATTTGAATAAGACAAATAGTCAAAGTTGATATTAAAAATCAACAGCGACATCAATTTAAGAATTAAGAATAGAAGAGAAAGTAGTCAAGCTTAGTACATCTAATAATGAATCATTTCATAATAAAATAAATAAATAATATTTTAAAAAATCGAATAAGATGAATGGTTAAAGTAGATTTTACGTTTATTTTAGGACTTTCTAAGTATAAAACAGTGAGCAAAAGTGTCACAGTCCCACACCAAATGAATGTGGAAAGAATTCAATGTTGCAAAATAAACGTGATTATGAAATCTCTCCGCCTGTTGAATGGGCCAGTTTAACGCGGCATTGCCTGCCAGTTTGCCACGAGTCCGGCCTATGGTTAAACTCGGCCCATGGTCAACATCCGTGGCTCAAGCAACGGCAACATTGCTGCCCGCCACATCTAGGGATGGCAACATGTCGGGGTCGAGTTTAGTGGAACAAAAACCCGTCTGTCAAAGATAGAGTTCACGGTGAAATCTCTGTAACGGCCGATGATTAGGCGGCATGATGAGTTGGCGCCAGATTCTGTTTTGAGCCAGGCTGTGCGCGAGCTGTAGAAGAGGCAGGTTTAGGCGTGAGTGTAAGACGCATTGTCTTGGCTTATAATTAGCCTAAACTATCAAGCTGAATAATAGAAATAATTTCCCTCCCAAAACTCTTCTTGCTTCACAAGTTAGAACCAGGCGAGCGCAACTTGAGCAACTCACGCCCCGAAAATCTCATCGCTGGTGGCTACGGGCGTTACAATTGGTATTAGATTCGAGTCTCACTAGCGCGGCGGTGATTGATCGGGCGTCACCACGGCTCCCACGAAGAAATCGACGCATCGTCCATCAGTTCAGACCCGCTTCATCCTAGACGCCATGTTCGAGTCAAAGAAGACGGAGGAAGAGCAATGGAGTCAGCTCATGGAGCACATGGACCTGCTGTTTGCGTGTGTAGAGTTGCTCGACACCGCGCAACAGCGGATACTGGCCAATATCGAGCTCAACACGAAGGCGATCGAACAATTGACGCATGACCACCATGTGCTGTCTCAGAAGGTGGACTCAAATAGTGCGGCAGTGGGCACGCTGACGGTGGAGTTGCTGAAACTGCGAGATCAGGAACGATGTCCTAGCAGTCCTGAACCTGCACCCGTTTCCGGTAAGGTGCCTCATCCGTCCCATGCATCAGGTCCAAGGCGGACACTGGCAGTGGCAGCGGTGGTCGTCTGGAAGCGGATGCACACACTAATTGTTTGCTGGATGGTCGCTCCCATCGCTCAGATTAGTCAGGAAACTCTTCTCATACCCCTCTCCTTAAGATTTCATTTCCTCGTTTCGATGGTGTGGATCCGAGGATTTGGCATGACAAATGTTTGGATTATTTCAAATTGTTTCGTGTGTCTGAATGTATTTGGACTACTGCCGCTTCATTGCACATGGAGGGCAATGCGGCACGGTGGCTGCAAGTGTACAAACAGCAGCACGGTTTGGGCGATTGGGGTTCGTTTATGGAGGCAGTAGAGTTGAGGTTTGGGGCGTATGACTATCGGAAGCATCTACTAGCTCTGTTGGCTCTTAAACAGGAGGGTTCTATGGAGGAGCTTGGATGAAACCTTGTTTGTCTCTCATTTTGTTGACAGGTTAAGGGAGGAGATTAGGGGTCCAGTATTGTCTCATCTTCCAGAATCTTTCGACCATGCTGTGTTGCTCGCTCAGATTCAGGAAAGTATTCTGGACAAGGTGAAGCACTGCAGTGTCAAACTGTCCTCTGGTTCCCAGGGTGCCTCTTCATCTGTCAAACTTGAGTCCAAAGCAGATGGCTCAACTGGTGATCTGTGGAAGGAGAGGCAGCTGTGCGCATACTGTCGAGCCAATAACCTCTGTTTTTACTGTGGTGATAAGTTTGAAGCAGGACATGCTGCTCAGTTTGCGAATACGCTCAACTACATCAACTGTCCGCACAGGAGTTGACCTTACCATTGTTTGATGAGGTGCTTCAGCAACTGGAGAAGGAAGATGCTCTCATTGACGAGATGGGCTAGTTGTCACTGAATGCTATCTCAGGCACTGATGCAGGGGAAGCAAATTGTGTTCGAGCGATGGTTAAGAATCAGATCATGTTGGTTTTGATCGATACAGGGAGCTCCCATAGTTATATCAGTCCATTATTTTTGCAGCAAGTGGGCATTCAGTGTGTTGCTAGTACACCTTGTAAGGATCAAAGACACCGAGAAAGGGTTGAATCGGTGGACTTATAGAACTAATTTCACTATAAACTAAAACTATAAGACTCGATTGCAATGAAAGCAAACACTAGCACGATAGTCAACAAGAAGAATCAAAGAACAACCTATCACACTACTCAAACGGTAAGTAAATGCGTTAAGTAAATACGGTGAGATAGAGAATGCTCAGTGATTTTTTTTGAGATCTCGAAAGATAGGCGTCTTCCTCTAATCCTCATTGAACCACTCTCGTCGAAGTCTTTATTCCTCCTGTCATTCCTAAAACAATGCTCACAAAGGTACGCTTAACTCTCGAAGTGAAGTCACCGACGGCCCGGCTGTCGCACACAATATCCAAGGGCTAGAGCAAGCCTTCAAGGCTCGAGTGCTCTCTCTTAGAGTCCCTTTTGAGCGGAGGATCCGAAACCACGTACAAACTTGATGACGACTTTCACAGTCTCCTCAGAAGCTTGATCACCAACTCCTATCCGGTCTAGGCTGTCCACTCCAAGAGTAATAGGCAAAGATCACTCCTCTCAAGCCTTACAAGCTCTAGAAATGTATAAATGCTCTATATCACTCTCATACTAGCACCAAAGATCTCTAATCTTGCTATGTGCTCTCTTAATGGTGTCCTTTGGCCTCTCACAAGTTTTAGCTTTATGACATCATCAGACTGTCCAGTGACTGGATCACTGGACTTTTCGGTGACTCTTTTCTCTACTGGCCAGGGAAAACACCCTCTCTGAAATCTATTCGATAGAACACTGGACTGTTTAGTGCATACCTTCGCTAGACTGTTCGGTGACTTTTACTTTTGGACTCCCAAAGACATCTTCTCTGGACTTCGGCTTCAACCTCATCGGACTGTTCGATGACAGCCACACCGGACTGTTCGATGTCTTCTTTGCAGCAACTCCAGAGAGCACCTCTCTCTGAACTTCGAAATTCTAGCTCACCGGACTGTCCGGTGACTGCTTCTTCGACTAAACTTCAGCTTTGGTGTTCGACTTTGCTTTCTCTGCTATCTCTAGTGCTTTCTGAGGATCTAAGGAGCATTCACACCCTTTAATACTTGTATGACAGGAGACAAATGACCTTACCCTCTTAATAGTATCGATGTTCCTATGAACCCTCTAGTTAGTCCTTAGCCTCGGTCCTCCGACGTCCGAAAACTCCTCTTTTAGGGCTCGTCCTTGTCATCCACCGAGTAATCCCTTCATGTTGATGTAGAATTAGCGGGGCAGAAGCTACAATCACAACCGTTACCTATGGTGTTCGTTCAATCACAAAAATCAATTTATATCTTTTAGAGGACTTCAAAGGTCACGAAGCTAACACACCTGTGTTGGTTACAGTTGCTAATGGGGAGTCCATGGTCTCTGATCAAGTGGTCTCTCAACTGGAATGGTGGGTGCCTAACCACTCTTTTGGTACTGATATGAAGGTTTCAAATGTGGGGGCATATGATGCCATATTTGGTTATGATTGGCTCAAAATTCACAGTCCTATGGTATGTCACTGGGAGCATAAAACACTGTAATTTGAGGCTGATGGTGAGCAAGTAATGTTGCAGGGCATCATTGCTGATTGTTCTACTCTATCTGAGATGCATGTAGAACATTTTCTCAAGTATATTAAAGGGAATGAGGTTTGGGATCAGGCTGTTCTACAGCAGGTATCTGTTTCACCTCTTGCTGCACCTCGTGATACTATTGCTTCTCTACTGGCAGAATTTCAGGATGTGTTTGCTGAACATAAAGTGTTACCACCACATCGGGTGTATGATCATGTTATATCTCTGTTTCCTTTAGCAATACCAGTTAATTCTCGACCTTATAAATATTCTCCTCTGCATAAAATGAAATTAAAAGGCAGGTCCGAGAATTGTTGTTTGCCGGTCTCATTTCTCATAGCACAAGTCCATTTGCCTCTCCACTGCTGTGAGGGCAAAAGAAGGATAAGAGTTGGAGATTCTATGTTGACTTCAGAAAGCTCAATGCTCTTACTATTAAAAACAGTTTTCCAATGCCCATTGTGGATGAGATCTTGAATGAATTGTCAGGTACTCAGTACTTCTCTAAACTTGATCTTCATTCTAGGTTTCATCAAATTAGGATGCAGGAAGGTGATGAATATAAAATAGCCTTCAAAACACTCCATGGCCACTACCAATTTATGATGATGCCCTTCGGATTAACCAATGCCCTTGCCACTTTCCACTATGTTATGAACTCTATGCTTGCTCCTTTCTTAAGAAAGTTTGCATTGGTTTTTGTGGATGATATACTTGTTTATAGTCCTTCATTTGACCACATGCTATGCATATCAGAGAAGTTCTTACCACACTGAGAGCTCATCAATTGTTTGTCAAGAAGTCTAGTGCTCTTTTGCTCAACAACAGTTGAAATAGTTGGGCCACATTATTTCTGCTGATGGTATGGCCACAGATCCTAATAAAACTTCAGCAATGATCAATTAGCCTACTCCAACTTTAGTGACTGCTTTGAGAGGTTTTCTGGGCTTAACTGGATATTGCCGAAAGTTTGTTCGACACTATGGTATTCTAGCTAAACCTCTCACCAATCTCTTAAAGAAGAAGCAGTTTGCTTGGTCTTCAAATAAAGAGCAGGTTTTTCATTCATTGAAGCAGGCTATTGTATCTACTCCTGTTTTGGCTTTGCTAAATTTTGATCATATGTACGTGCTCAAGATAGATGCTTGTGACCCTGGTATAGGGGCTGTTCTTATGCAAAATGACAGACCTATAGCATACTTGTGCAAAGCTTTAAGTGAACAGCACAAATCACTATCCATTTATGAAAAAGTGTTCTTGGCTCTGATTATGGCTATGGAGAGGTGACATTCTTACTTGACCAGGCAGGAGCTTTTGATCAAAACTGATCATAGGAGCTTGTGTTATTTGGATGATCAACATCTGCAGTCTGATCTGCAACGAAAAGCATGACAACACTCCGCCTTCAGTTCAAAATTGTATATAAAAAAGGAAAAGAGAACGTTGCTGATAATGTCGTGTCTCGGTAGCTCACCTTATGGCTATTCCATCTATTTCATCTGCTCAACCTTTGTGGATTCAAGAAGCCCTTAATGCCTATGTTACTAATCCTTATGCTCAGGAGTTACTCTCTCAACTTGCCCTTCATAGTCCCAATGAGCAGGGATTTTCTCTCTACAATGGCATTATCAGACAAGGCAATCAAATATGGATTGCTGAAAATGCTGCTCTTCGTACCAAGCTTATTGCAGCAATGCATTCTAGTGCTTTGGGTGGACACTCTGTGACTTTAACCACTTATCATCGGCTCAAAAGGAATTTTACTTGGAAAAGCATGAAACAAGAGGTGGATAACTTTGTGAAACAGTGCAGCGTGTGTCAACCGGCCAAGCACGAGTTGCTGCACCCAGCTGATCTGTTACAGCCTTTGCCTGTTCTAGTGGGAGTGTGGCAATATAATACTATGGACTTTATTGAGGGCCTTCTGAAATCTGAAGTTTATGACACTATCCTTGTAGGGGTCACCGCTTCTCCAAGTCTGCCCATTTTATCTCCCTGAAACATCCCTTTTCTGCTTAGTCGGTGGCCCGAGTGTTCCTAGATACTGTTGTGAAGTTACACGGCATGTCTAAATCTATTGTCTCTGGTTGCGATAGAATCTTCACTAGCCACTTTTGGACTAAGTTGTTCAAGCTATCTGACACTAAGCTCTTGCACAATACAGCATACCACCCACAGACTGATGGGCAGAGTGAGAGACTTAACCAGTGCTTAAAAATGTACTTAAGGTGTGCTGTCAATAACTTTCCTCGATGATGGCATGCTTGGCTATCACTGGCTGAGTTCCGATACAATTCTTCTTTCCATTCGATAGTGAGATGTTCTCCAATTAAGGTGCTTTATGGTTATGACCCTCAGTTTGGATCTACATCTACTGACCTGGATAGAGTGATCAGTCTGTTGCTCAATTGCTTCTGGATAGAGAGGCTCGTCGGGTTATGCTTCACAATCACCTACTTGCTGCTCAGAACAAGATGAAACTCCAAGCTGATTGTCATCGCACTGCCCGTAAATTTCAAGTGAGAGAAAAGGTGCTTCTCAAGTTACAGCACTATGCTCAGTCTTTGGTTGTTAATTGCCTATTCCCGAAGTTGGCTTTCAAGTTCTTCGGCCCCTACACAGTGTTGGAGTGTGTGGGTGCTGCGGCTTATAGGCTTGAATTGCCTCTTGACAATGCCGTGCATCCAGTGTTTGTAACATTCTAGGTTCGGAATACGACTTCAGACCTGCTCGCACGCCGTGCGAGTTCTACCTCGTGGAATAACTGCTCACACTTTTATCCTCACTTCATATAAAAGGGTTAATCCGAGTTATTACTGCATTCCAAAGCCGTGTATTTAAATCGGTCTTGCTCTCAGCCAACTTCCGATATGGTACTAATCGATTGTAGTTACAGTATTACGTGCTGCTACAGTGCCCGTGTGCTACAGTACCAAGCCATTTTTGGCAGGGATTCTACCTTCTTCTCCCCTCTTAGAACTCAACGTTGTTGAACAGCGAACCGATTTACCCTGAAGGGACAGATGAACAGAATGCTATGACCACACTGGGCCCACAGGCCATGCACACCATACCCACGTCCCTAGCGCGTACATGCCTGTAAAAAACCGCGAGAGTCGGCTTTGATACCATTTTGTAACATTTTATAGGCTTGAAATAAGGCTCTAGACCCGCTCGCACGCCGTGTGAGTTCCACCTCGCAGAATAACTGTTTATGCTTTCGTCCTTGCTTCACGTAAAAAAGTTAACCTGAGTTATTACTGTATTCCAAAGTCGAGTATTTAAATCGGTCTTGCTCTCAGCCAAATTCTGATATGTTACTAATCGATCGCAGGTACATTATTCCGTGCTGCTATAGTGCATGCATGCTACAGTACCAGGCCATTTTGTGTTGGGATTTTACAGTGTTCCATGTTTCACAACTGAAGCCTTTTACTCCAAATTACACTCTAATATATTCTGAACTTCCTTGTGTAGCTGATTTAGATGGGCGAGACCTTCAACCCGTGGCCATACTCTAGCGTCGCATGGTGAAAAAGGGCAACAAAGCAATTCCACAGGTTTTGGTCTAATGGTCCTCTCTGCCAGAGTCCTCTTCTCACTGGGAAGATTTTTACATCGTACGCCGTCGTTTTGCTGATGCTATGGCTTGGGGGAAAGCAATGTCTCAGGGGGGCAGATATAACGGTGGGTGATCAGGCAGCATGATGAGTTGACGCCAGACTCTGTTTTGAACCAGGCTGTGCATGAGCTGTAGCAGAGGCAGGTTTAGACGTGAGTGTAAGATGCGTTGTCTTGGCTTACAAATAGCCTAAATTTGTAATGAAACTGTCAAGTTAAATAATAGAAACAGTTTCCCTCCCAAAACTTTGCTTGCTTCGCAAGTTAGAAATAGGCGAGCGCTACTTGAGCGACTCACGCCTTGGAAATCTCGTCGCCGGTGGCTACGGGCATTACAATCTCACACCTACGGTACTGCACCCACAGGTGAAAACTGGCACCAGACCTGCGCCCGTTGGGTTTCGAGGGCCTGACGAGTTTCATTGCTTGTTCGACCATGGAGAAGGACGGGTTCGTAAGATGGCATGCAGAGTAGGGAGTTGGTGTAGGGCAAGGGCCGCGCACTGATGACTGGAGCGGCGGCCGCGTTGTGCCAATGACAGGACTGGTGAGGCGACCATGCGTCGGAGCTGGGAGGGGCAGGAGCTATGCGGCGATGCTGGGAGGGATGGGGGCAGCTGTGCGCCGGTGTGGGGAAGGGGTGACCGCGGCAATGGCAAGGCAGCATGGGGGACTAGCAGCGGTAGAAGGGCAGCACATAGTGCCGCGTGGGGCGTCTATATGCTGGCGATGAGATCAGGGTTAGAGAATCTTTTGTACCTTACATAGTGCTGTTTGATTGCTCAGTGGCTGGGCCTACAAAGGCCACATTGATGTGCAATTGTTTTTTGGTCCTGACAGGTCAACCGCGGGTGCGTAACAAAATCCACGCTGCCACCTGATATGTGCTTCGACCTGTGGGTGAAATTTTACCCTCGCACCCGCATCCGCGCCTGAATTGCTATTCCTTGCCGCTTCGGTCCTCCCCTACCCACCACCACCTCTGATGGCCAATGGTGCCGTGCCACAAAGGATCACAAAACTGCTAGGGAGTTGGTTTTCAACAATGCAGAAAACTGATGGGTTGTCTGATAAAAACTTGAGTATTCACGGTCCCAGTTTAGTCTAAGGTACAGCCATGAAAGACAGCCCATCACTTCGTGGGCCCAATCAAAATTCACAAATGACTTAACTCCGCCATGTCCTGAAGACGTAGTCCGACCATCTGAGGGTCAAACCCACCAGAAAAAGCAAAGGAAGTATGGATTATCAACATTGTTCTGAGTACAAATGTTTTCTGATTTTGCTTGAATTGTAGATTGAAATACTATGATAGTATGACCACTGACCAATGGGATTGCAATTTGCAATTGATAAATATCTAACCACCTCAAATCTCACATCTGAACTTTGTGAGCAAACAATATTGGGTGTGTCCGGTTGCAATATTTTTGGCTGTGCTCCAATTTCAATTCTTGTAGCTCACACTTATCTTTCTACGAGTAGCAACAGCAGCAGAGCAGCCGCAGCATAAGAAAAATAGTGCAGCTGAATGAGACTAATGGATATATAGAGAAAACATATGGCAATTCATTTCTTTTCAGGCGTTTCAATGATTGAGAGCTAACCTGAGGAAGTAACTTCCACTACGTCAACTGATGCCATACTGTTACAATAACTAAACCTATATGTAAAACAATAACATAAATGGCCAAAATTGTTAAAAATTCACATATTTGAAAAGGTCTACCTGAATTTTCGAAGTACCACCGATGCTAAACCCCCAGGTCCTAATCCTAAAATCTCACTTTTCGAGGCGTTTCGGTCTACCTGAATTTTCGGACCCTTTTCAGCTTGAACGGTGTTGTTTCATCCTTGATCCGGCAGTAGAAGAAGCTGACGTGTTTTCGAAAAAAAAAAAGTACAAGCTGACGGGAACGCAATCTACTCGCAGGTGTACGACCCACCGACGGTGGGACCCACTTATCACGTTCGATTTGTCGTCGAAGAGGAGCTGGCTCGTCGACCGCGGTGGCGGCGGAAAGTGGAAACAAACCGCAAGGCCCCTACCAAGATCAGAGTACCGCCGATGCTAAACCCCCAGACAGCGTGGGCCGCCTCCCTCCCTTTCTTCCTCCGTCGCTGCACGAGATCCGCCACCAACCCCTGTCCCGCCAGCGGTCTCCGGCTCCCCTTCCTTCCGTGAGCGCGCCCCCGACCCCCAATCCTATGCGCGGTGATTCCCCTTCTTCTCGTCCTGGTTGTAACGATTTTCGGTGCCTGGGATCAGGGTCTGCAAGCGGCGGATGAGCACGCAGGCGCAGCCCCGGTTTGTCCCACTCCGCACGGAACAATCTGAATCCCAAACCGAAGCCGGTGGGTATTCGTCTGCCCTAACTCTTAGAAGGAACTAACCGCTGCTGCTTGCGACCAGATAAATTCGGTGCGATTGATGTTTCCATTTTCTTTGTGTTTGGTTTCCAGGGGCGGCAGGGCACCAGTTCCGGGTGGTCTCCTACAACATCTTGGCTCAGGTATGGCTGTCTTTACTTTGTAGAATCGCTTAACTCTCTGATAATGGTGCTGGGTTGCCAACGGCACCTAACAATGTGCTCCGGGTGTGGTAGGTTTATGTGAAGAGCTCATTTTTCCCACATTCTCCATCTGCGTGCCTCAAGTAAGCTCGTGGCCGACGATCTGTCTGTATACTGTTCTATTGGAGTTTCTATACAATCATGGTACTCATGATTCCGCTGTAATTGCTGTAGGATTAATTTGGCACATGCCATTACAATTTTGCGAAATTTGAAATATGTCATTTGGGCCCATGTGTCATGCACTTGCAGGGCCCCTGTAAGTGACATATCAATACCATATTTCAAACTTTGCAAAATTGTAATGGCATGTATCTAACTAGCCTGATGCTGTATAGCCATAGTTTCCGACAAAGCAAACAAACAAACACACTTTTCTAACAATTCCCAAGCAGCCACGATCTGGGATTGGTGAGTGGAACAAACTGATACCATGAAGGCTTCCCCATCTGAGTATCTGAACTTAAGGCCTTAATCAAGTTGGACTAAATGCTTGGAAATCAGTGTAACATTTAGAAATGATACTCTGCTACCTGCTCTTAATTGTCATCCAAATTTATGGCACTTAAGTCATACTCCTCTGTTCTGTAAATGTTGACGTTTCTGACAGCCAAATTTTCTGAATGGAGGGAGTATGTATGATTCTCTTAATTTTTACGAAGCAAACATTTTATGTAGATTGATTCTTCATTGTATTTACTAACACACAACCTGTAGCAATTTAAAGTATAATTAAACTGTAGTCCTTTTACCTTATATATTTGTGTCTGCAAAACAGATGGAAGGTTCGATCCAAAGCTGTTCTAACAGAACTCAAGAGCTTTGATGCTGACCTCATGTGCATACAGGTTAAATCCCTTTTTGTGTTTTTTAACAACATCCGCTTTCTTGTCGATGTCTGGTCATGCAAAGTATTGTTTACTGTCACCTTGCAGATATGCTGCCATTTTCAGTTAAATTTATTCTTATTCAGTTTCATATACGATTTGTAGCATGCCCATATTTTCTAGTGAATAAATAGAAAGAAATATGACAAGATTTGGGATAATTGGCTAGTATGTCATACCTCATTTTGCATCATAAACCCCTATGCCAGCTCTATTTTGTGTGTGCCACTTTTTCAAATTGGAGAGAGCCACACTGTCCACTATGTGCTTGTATATATCATAAACAAATTTATTTTTTGATATCATTCTGCCACTTGGGATCGATGATGCAGAAGACTGAGGATATCGATGAAGATGTTAGTCATAGAATTAAAGCGGGTATTTGAATTGGTGCCAAGCTTCTGGCGTCCTATATGACAGTGGCATGCCACAAAGGTTAAAAGACAAATTCTATAGGACTGCGGTCCAACCTGCCGTGTTATGCGGGGCAGAATGTTGGCCTGTTAAAAGACGACATGTCTAACAGATAAGTGCAATAGAGATGCACATGTTGTGATGGATTTGTGGTCACACAAGAAGAGTTGTCTCTAGAATGATGACATACGGGAGATTAAGGGTGTCAAAAAAGCTAGTACAACATTGTTTGAGATGGTATGGACATACCCAATGGAGACCTCTAGAGGCAATGGTTTGTAGCAGGATAATAAAAGAATTGAAATATCACCAAGGAGCTAGCCTTATATAGGAGAATTTGGAAAATAGTAACTTACAGGCCAGCCATCATTTTTGGGAGCCCCCTCTTTTACTCTTTTCCATTTGGTTTATCTTTTTCCTGTTTTCCCTTCCTTTGTTTCTTCCTTTCCATTGTCCTTGTTTTTTCTTTTTACCCTTGTGCTTTGGCTCTTACGGGTTTCATCTCGAGCCTACGCCTGCTTGCTTGGGACTAAAAGGCTTTGTGTTGATACCTTTCTTTCTATATTAATTTTCTATTTCGGTTGAATGAACTGTCTGCCATATCACTGTTCCAGCAATTCTAAGTTATGTGGCTGGCATGGCTTCCTGGATATCTGCAGACATATACTATCCGGGATCTGGGTGGGGGATCAATACTAGTGTCATCGCCTTGGGACCTTCTGTTTAATTTGGAACTTTTCTTTTCCATATCAAGATTGTAAGCAATATACAATTTGTATGAATCAAACAGGAGTTGGATGAGTATGATACCTTCTACAAGAAAAACATGGAATGCTCTGGATATTCAAGTATTTACATTCAACGATCTGGGGATAAAAAGGATGGATGTGGTATATTTTATAAATCGAAAAGGTATTCTTTTGATTGTTCACTCTCTGTAACGTTTTTGTTGACTAGCTCCGTTTTTAACCGTCTATTTCTTTGCAGTGCGGATTTGGTGCAGAAAGAAATAATACATTACAATGATCTGGTGGAACAATATGTTCTTAGTGATCATGTAGATAGTGCCCCGTCAAATAATTCTTCGCCAGAAGGTAACATAAAAGTACCTGAGTGTGATAATCTCCTGTAAATCACTGTTAGATGTTTCTGCTATATATGTAGAATGATGCTGAAGTTATTATTGGCCCTTTGGTTTCTCTCTTCCCTGGTTTATGTCTGATGTCTTTTTTTTTTCAGAAACAAATGCGAAATCCAATAATAACAAGCATGGAGATCCAAATGATCCTCGTGTAAGATTGAAGCGTGACTGTGTTGGTTTGCTTGCTGCTTTCAAGCTTAGTGATCCTTATGATCATATTTTAATTGTGGCGAACACACATATTTATTGGCAAGTGAAAATAGCCAGATATTTCTACTATACATATCTTTAGTATTTCCTCTGTGTTTTTCTTGTATTTCTTGTAACTGTTTCCATATTTGAAGTTTTTGCTTTTGCATAATTTTGTAGGGACCCAGAGTGGATTGATGTAAAGTTGGCTCAGGCAAAGTATCTTCTTTCAAGAGTCTCTCAGTTTGAAAAACGTGTCTCAGATAAATTTAACTGTAAACCTTCAGTGATTATTGCTGGTGACTTCAACTCGACCCCAGGTGACAAGGTATGTCATACATTTATTTACTATATATACATAAAGCACATGACATGAATAATATCTTGAAACAAATGGATATTCTTGTAGTCCATGCTTCACAGAGATGATATTAGAACATAATCCCTCTGTCCATCTTTGATCAGCATATTTGAGGCTTCACAAAGACCAAGGTAAGGAAAATGTTGCTTGACTCATTTACTCTGTTGGCATTCAACGAGGTGAAAATGTCATCGGAATGAGGTGCACTGGAAATATAATGAAGTGTATTGGTAGCTTAATCATCTAGTGATGCTTCGTACTAACTAGCTACCCAGCTGAAAGGTCACTAGCGTGCTTTACGAGGTGAATCAATGGCACCGGACAGGAATATGCTTATCAATCCTGGAAAACTTCATTTTGGTAATGCGCTGGTCAGATGGATGGAGGGAGTATTTTCTAATACTGCAGTTGCACGCATGTGACATTGGTGTCACTATCTTTTCTTTTTTTTGAGAATCCGTGTCACTATCTGTTAATGTGGTCATTTGAAGTTGAACAGTAGTGTTCCTTGTGCTGATATGTTGTGTACATTGCTGTGAATCACTCCTTTTAGAAAAAGATTCCTCAATTGTTTTCTTTAATATCTTATTCTAGCTCAATAAAATTTGTTCAGCCTCAGCTAAATTGGTACCATATTTTTCAGGTATACAATTATCTAGTATCAGCCAACTTAGAATCTACCGACAAAGCTCCAATCAAATTACGCAGCCTTTATGCTTCGAATGGAGGGGAGCCTGAGTTCACGAACTACACTCCTGGTTTTACTGGAACCCTGGACTACATTTTCTTGTCTGATGGTAGTTCAATAAAACCTACTAGCCTCCTTCGTTTACCACGAGGGGACTCTATGGATGTGAAAGGAGGCCTGCCCAACTTTCAACACCCTAGTGATCATTTACCAATTGGTGCTGATTTTATAGTAGCTAACAGCTAGTACAAAATCTATGTGTGTCTCAGCCATAGCAACAAATTCCCTTGCATAAGCGGCATCTTTCACAGTTGGGGCTTCAGAGTTAACATGTATCTCAACAGACATTTCATTGTTTATTCTCTTGTAGACGCAATAGCACTTACAAGATCACTGAAGTTTTTATTCGTCAATACCGTGTGGATGGGCATTGTTGAATTTGTTTATTTTCCCTGTATTATAAATGTATATGACAGAGACTATCATGTAATAGATCCTTAAGAATATCTGAATATTCACTGTAGGTTTTTGGATGAAGTCGTCAATGTTATTTATGAACACTCCTTATATTAAATATCTTTTCGAGAGAGGAATTCCTGGAATCCAAGCGTAGTTGAGGTCTGATTTCGATTACTCCAGTGAAAATAGCTAGTCGCTATGTTCGCATTTTGATTTTCATAATAGTGACTTCCTCCACCTATGGAATTACCAAGCGGACTCCTATTCTTCCATTATCAAATTCATATCGTGCAACAACAAATCTCATTCAAGATTTAATTAAAAAAAGTTTTCCTAAAAATAATAATTTAAAAAGCGATGGAATATATATCTCAGTTATTTCTTAAAATATCAACTTCTCAAGGTACCCCAAAAGTTGAGAGAACAGATTTTGTCATTTTGGTACATGCATGTTGTGCACTGAGAAGCACTACTCGCCTTTTTACGAAACAACACTAATACAAAACATATTTGAAGAGTTACACAAGCATATTGAACTGTCCATTAAGAATACATGTAAGTCTGTAGCAAGCAAACCACAGTACATAAAAATGTGAATCTAGTTACATAAAAAATAATACTTCATCTGTAGAAGAATGGCAGCACACGCCTGTACATACTTGCTAATTGCTTGGTGATAGGTCTTCGAAAGCTTAGAGGTTTGAACATATGAGGAACCTAATTTTCTCCTATTTCGTTTCTTCTGGGTATGATCCCATAATGAAACCGAACCGGCGCAAAAAAGGATAAAGCCTAACAAGCACCAACGTAACTTCTTCATATAGTATAGCTGTATCCTACTCTTCTTTTTTCTCCTTTTCTCTCCTCTCTCTGATCAGTGATGAGCAACACAACGGCAGCATTGTGCAGGCAGATTCAATCAGCAGGCAAGTTGGTAATGCTGCGAAATTATCCCCAGACACTCCCATGAATGCAGCAAGTGCAACTCCAAGATAACCGCTGAAGATAGTGGCAAGGGCAAGTGCAGACATGACAAACGCCATTACTGATCCCTCACAGCCAGCAGGACAGAGTTTAGCAACATGAACGCTGAAAGGCAGCACCTTGAAAAACATGAGACCCTCCAACAATCCAGAGAACACAATCGTGTATATGGAGTCTGGTACTCCAATCTTCCTGTATATTCCTTGAACAAATAACACATCTGACAACATTACCACTGCCGTGACAAACTGCAGAACTGACAGGACCTTTCTTGCTGACATTGTTTTGAAGTACTTGTTGTACGACATGCTCCAAGCCAAGAGAGCCACTTGCCCAAAAACCTTTGATAAACCGATAACTGATGAATCTAGCCTTAGCACTTCCGTCTGATAGAAGAACATGGTCCCAAGAAGAAATGGTATGACGGCATATGACATTGAGAACCATATGATTGACCAAAACATTTCTGGCATACATAGGGCACACGATAGCTCTTTGATTTGTCTACGGATGCTGGAGATAGCTGATAGATTAGTAGCTGCCTTCGGGAGTTTGAGAGAACTCTCAGGTATAGCCACAGTAGTGATGAACTGGACAAGGAGAAGGATTGCAAAAAATAGAAACATGACTCTCGGAGAAAAGTAACTGAGAGCAATGCCACCTAGGAGGTTTCCTAAAGCACCAGCAGATGAGCCAAACATCCAAGCAAAGGACTGAAGCTGACCTGACCCTGCAGAAGAGGTCGCTTGTTTCCCAGCCTCTGCTACAATGGCATCATTGGCAACCTCACATATGGAAGCACCAAAGTTGCTCAAAAGGAGAAACATGGTAAGAATTGGAAGCGAAATAGCTGGCCAAAGAGCGATTGATAACCACGAAATTGCCTGCAAGAGAGCTGCAACCATAACAATGAAGTGCAGGTTAGTGTGCCGATGTAAGGAACAGCAGCTTGCAGCACAAACTAAATATTGATGTAGAAATAAGTTAAAAAAAAAAACCTTAACATTGAGTCTTATTTATGAACAAGTCACATAATATTTCCTTATAAGGTAGAGTACATGCTAGTGTTAGCTGTACTAGTAAATTGGCAATTTTTGTGCTATGCCATAACATCAATTGGCTGGACTAAATGAATAATTATGCCCACCATTTATAAAATCCTTGGTATGCAAGGATGGGAATTATGGATGGAACTAAATAGCTAAAAAGAAATGTTTCACAATAAATTTAAAATTAGCCTAATATGTGTATTTGTGGATCGGATGTATAGATTAAGCAACTAATATGTGCAACTACAATTTTAAGTTATGTGAAGCAGGAATGAGATTGTTCACCGTCCTTGAATAGTTTCTTCGTGACAGAGCGGTGCAAGGTATCTTTAAAGTGGGAAGCAAGGGTTATGTCCAAATTCTAAAAATTCTAAAGTACTTTCCAAAGTTTGACAGGACAATGATGCGTGACTGGGTTTGTTTGCAAAAGTACTTGTTTTAGTGAATTTTAAAATTATTAACAGGAGAGAAAATTTGGTGAAGCACGGGATAAAAGTTTTTGCTTCTGAAGAAGCATCCCGGGAAAAGAAGATAAAAACAATGGCAACAGAGAAGCAAAGCAAAAGTGAAAGAGAACAAAAGGAAGGGACAAGAAGAATCAAGGGGAAGGATCGTCAGATCCACGTAAGCATATTCCCTCCTTTGAGGTAACGCCGTTTGCCGATGGGACACACATACATCACGCGAGTAAAGAATGACAGCGCAAAAGGAGATAGATGTGTTCTTAATTCCCAATTTCCCATTATACAGTTCAAAAACACAATTCACTGGACGCAATGGTACGAGAAATTCAATTACTGCTTCAATAGAAATGGCAAAAATAATCCTGTCAGGTGGGATTTCACCAGAACAAAAAAAAAATTAAAGATGCACACAATTCCGCGAAATTCGATCTGGGAGCAATTATAATTTATTAAGTTCTGCGGATGACTGGCAAGATTTCGGGATCTGAACAGGAAATGCGGGGACATCCTGGAGCTACGGAACGGAGGAAAAGATCAGGGGAGTAGTAAGGCGTACCGCCGATGGCGACGTATGGCAGGCGTCGGTGGCCGCGAATGGGGACGGCGTCGGAGAGGAGGCCGAGGACCGGCTTGGCGACCATGGGCAGGTTGGCGGAGGCCTGGAGGATCTGCAGGGACGAAGCGGTGACGCCCATCCCGTCCTTGAGGAAGAAATTGACTCCCAGCCACGGGAACAGCCGGAATCCCTGCACCCAGAACCCCAGCCCGATAACCAGCCGCCGCCTCGCCTCAGTCGCCGCTGCCATCACCGCCTGCTTCTCCTCCTTCTCCATGGTCACAACACCTCCTCCTCCTCCCACTACCCAAATCTCAAATCTTGATCTCCTCTGCAGCTGCTCCGCTCCTCCCGATCCAGGAGAAGAAAAGAGAGTGAGAGCTGGTCGTTCTGGCGCGCACGCGTACAAGGACAGACACGTCGAAAGGGGCAGCGAGCGAGATGCACTAGTAGCAGAACACGCGGCGGGAGCTCCAGATAGCTGGTTGCCAGAGAGCTAGAGCGCCCGAACCCACGTGGGCTAGGGGTCTGGGCTGTATATTGTACTCCGACGAGAATGTGAGCACGTGGGCTGGGCCTTTCTGAGACACGTTTCTATTGGGCCAGGCTATGTCGGCACCGCTGCTGTGTGGACCTGATCGTTGATTGCATCAGGCGGATCCATGGCTTTAGAAAAAGTCCTATTAATCTCCTAATTATCACGATTATACTTTTTTCCCCTCAGTTATAAAATTGGATACCCAAACTCTTCAACTGTCAAATTCATTTATTTTCCTCCTCGACTAGTTTGAATAGTGATTTTAGCTGATGTATATAAAACAATTCTAGTTTAAAACACTCAGAGATAACAAATTTCAAATTTGACCTCAAATTAAACTAAATATTAGCTCAAATTTAAATTTTATTTAAGTTCAGAGATTTTTAAAGTTTAAAGAAAATATATGTGAAATAATTCTTGTTTGAAAATATTTAGAAAGATATGAATTTTATAAAAGTTATGAAATTTTATTTAAAGGTTTGAAAGGTCTAAATTATTTGTTATGGTTATTTTTTTTAAATTTATAAAATAAATGTGTTTCAAATTTGAAATTGAGTCTAAAATAAAAATTGCTTCATGTGAAATAATTGAGCTAAATAGGACTTTTTCCTTGTCCTATTTCAGTCCCTCAACTATTGCAGTTGTGCGGTTTTGGTCCCTTAGTTATAAAATCGGATAGCCACAGCACTCGATAGCGGTTTCATTCTACGTGGACATCCACCGTGGCACAGCTCGTCCACATGGCCTCCAGCGTGGATAGGAGACTCGCCTATTAAAAGGGTCGAGGCGAGACCAACTGAGCCCGATTCCATTCCCCACCTCATTTCCCGCGCGCTTTCTTTCTCTCCTCTGTTCCTCAACCCTAACCCTATCTTCCATGGCGTCTTCTGCAATGACTGCGAGCTTGGGCGAATCGAGGACCTCGACGACGTCGGTTCTAGAGGAAGAGAAACAGCATTCCTCGATCCCATACCGTGTCGGGCCGTTAGATTACTTCCTGCCAGTGACCTGTTACTGCGAGCAGAAGGTGGTGTTGTGGATCTCGTAGAGCGATGGAAGTCAGGTCGCAGATACATCAAGTGCTATAGGGCTCGGGTGAGTAAGCCTCCGATTTTTCATTTTGTTTTGTTGCTCTAGTAGATTCGGATGGAGCGTGTTCATGCAGGTTGGTTTTGTTCTTTCTTGCAGCAGGGTGGATGCGACCTATATGAGTGGTATGAAGGTCCTCTTATTCCTTTTTGTCTCAAGCTTGCTCGTCGATCTTCGAAATGCTATTTGGTCACTGAAGAAGGACAAGGCAGACATGAAAGGGGAGCTAGTTGACTGCAAAGCGGAGCTGGATGAGGTAAAACTGGAGATGGTTGTGTTGAAAGCTAAGAATGATGAACTGCGTACTTGGACAAAGAAGGTGGAGCTGCTGAAGATGATGATTGGTGCTGTGGTTGCATTTTTAGTTGTAGGTGTTTTACTCATGTGGATTTGCTAGATGTGTATCAGTTTAATATGCTTCGTAGTAATGAAAACCATTGTAGGTGTTTAACTTATGTGACTGAAGCATGTATCATTGTTTATGTTTGTGGAAGTAACTACTTTGAACCATGTGTATCAGACTGGGTATTGCAATGTCTTTTGCATATTTGTGCAAAGTTTTGGTCACCTAATTCTGTGTATATTTGTGCAAAGTTTTTGTGAACCTAAATGAGCACATCAGTAAGCACATAAATTCTGGAGTTCTCATTCACACAAAATATAGTACTTCAAATACAGATCGACAAGAGAAACATGGATACAATACACAAGTTTAATACCAAACCATACAGCTCCACATGACACACTAGATACATCTACTCAAGTTCAATACAAAAGCATACAGGTCCACAAGCTTGAAAGCATACAGGTTCGCAAGTTCATACAAAAATCACATTCTTGATGGCAAGCATCACATTCTTGACGGCAAGTATACAGGTCTACAAGACAAACATCGATACAATTCTGGAGTTCACATTCACACAGCAAGCATGACTCCAAGATTACAGTTTAGTAGAGTCCCATGGGGGTAGCAAAATCATTCCACCAGGCCTTGGCTTTTTGACGGCAAGTTTCTTCAACACAGGTGGAGAACTGGTAGAAACTTTTGCAATAGCTTTGCCAGCAGTGATGCCGCAGCGAAGCATGGCTAGTTGTTGTAACAGTTGCAATAGCAATACTCTTCATCACATTCTATCACAGATTTTGATGTTACAAAGAAAGAAATGATAAAATGCAGAAGAAAGACAAGATGTTGAAACAGTTACCTTGCTTTGAGAAAGGTTGGACTTCTTGCTGCCAGACTGAGACCCTCCTTCTGTAGTCTTTCTTTTTCTGAAGCTAGAAACACTTTGCTGGCTGTTTTAAACCGGAACAATGGCACCTGGTGCAGGAGATGACTCAGCACAAGCATTTGCAGATGATTGAGCTCCACCATGGTGCTTCTCACAAGTTGATCGATTGTGACCAACCTGCTTACATCTGCGGCACCTGATGACTGTTCCCACCTTGGACATTTTAGTATCTTATGAACATCTAGACAAATGTAAATTTGTTGGAAGGTTGGTGGGTCCATATCTTATGAACTATAACTGTGGATCCAGGGTTGCTTCTAAGAAGTTCTAGTTGGTAATTGTAACATCCCAGGTCCGAAATACGGCTCCAGACCTGCTCGCACGTCGTATGGGTCCCACTTCACAGAATAACTGCTTACGCTTTCGTCCTCGCTTCGCGTAAAAGGGTAAACCCGAGTTATTACTGCATTCAAAGCCAAGTTTTTAAACTAGTTTCCACCTCCTCAAACTAGCGATATGGGATTTCTCCTTATGCTACAGTATTTTCTGCGCTACAGAACCCACTGTCTACGGTATCCGTGCTACAGTACTCAATTACAGTATCGGGTCAGCTTTTTCTGGGCTAGGATTCTATAGTAATCATACAACCGTTGGTACTGTCCCTTACTAGCATTTAGTGCTTTTTTGCATGACCATGGCTTTTCCCTTCTTAAGTTTTAATATTGATACATTAGCAAACATTTCCTCTTGGATTGTTTGCTGCATGGGTACAAGTTGCCGTGAGGGATTTGCAATAATAAACTTCTCATACCTCTCAGTTATCCTTCTTACAGTAACATGTTTGTTGTCTCTCTTAGGAGAACATGTGTGCAAATCTTGAAAGGATGTTACCTGCCAACTTTTAGTCCTAGATGTAGCTGATAGAAGACAAACCCAGGGACATGTTGCCCAGTCACACTTTGCCTTGACCCTATTTGAATCATTCTTAATGAAGTTGATGACTTTCCTATCTGCCAAAGCATATCTTATAATCTTTCTTAAATTTCTGCTTGCTACTAAACTTCATACCCAAAAAGAACTTTGGAGCATCTTTGGTCTTCCTAAATCTTGGGTGATCACTTGGCTTCCTCCTGAACTCACCATCACTGCCTAATTCATCATAACTTTATTCATCATCAGTCTAGGGGTACGGTGTTTCATTGCCATCATCACCAACATAAGGAAAACCAGCTGGCATAGCAGTTGTATCTCCCAGCACAACATCATCCAAATTAGTAGCTTGACCTTTCCAAAGCTTACTCTGGAATGCCTTAGATTTTTTTTCATAATTTATGCTGCCTCTTCATCTTCTTCAGATCCAGCTTCATCTCCAGGAATATAATCACTGTTTGAGCTCATATTGCCAGTATCAGTGCCTTCTCCCTTTGCACCATTGTTATGTGCATCCCTGGTACTGTCACCTACTTCTGCAACAAGGTCACTTAACTTGTTGGTGACTACAGCAATTTCTTTACCTTTCTTACTCTCTTTGCTGCTACCCACTTCGACTTGTTTTATCTTCTTAGCAGGGCTTCGGTAGAACTCATCAAGCTTGCTTATCTGTTTCTGAACAACCTTCCTAGACTCAGAACCTATCTCAATAAAATTGTTCTCATCATCACTATCCTCAAAATATTCCTGGCCCATTGCTACAATCTCATCTTCAAAATCACTATCCTCACCATCAGCTTCATTGCCTCCTCCTTTCTGAACAGGTGGGTCTTCCACATAAATCCCAGCAACACCACACTCATCAATGCATTGAGACATCTCCAAGGCAGACTTGTCATAAAAACAACACGTAGGCCATCACTGAGTCTTGAACCTGAAAATAGCCAATGCAACAAAGTCCCCTCTGCAACTTCTAAGTGGTCTCTCAGGTGTCCACGATACTCAGGATAGCTTATCTTATCCCTCAATATAAGACATCACCACCCTCCCTCCAATGTACTGAACCTGTCTACCACTGTTAACAAATTCCCCGTTCATATGGAATTTGATAGGCAGCATGTCCAGCGGATTCATAGTGGTACTGGAAAAAGGTAAAAGGTAGAACCATTACTAAACATTTCAATATCCTAATCTTGAAACTTAAACAAAAGTAAATGGCGTATTAAACAAATCGGAACCAGCCACTGTGATCTATCGAATCTGCTGCTAATGCACGAATCCAAGCCCCGTAAACTTTAAACTATTCAAATGAAGTCTTGTAAACTAATCCAAAGTAGATCTGAGGTGTGGCGCCCACTACAATCCCATTAAAATACCAAGTTCGGAATGCACTTACCAAGGTAGATCCTGTCCACTTCCCACAGCACCGATCACATGGCAGCACCAATCTTCAATGGAATCCCCTGTAGAACCTTGTGGCAAACCTGGTGGCCACCGCCTCCCTTCGTAACTGTTAGGTTTAGAGGCGAGAGAGAGAGAGAGAGAGAGAGAGAGGGAGCGGAGAGAAAGAGCGGCTGTTGCTCCCGCTCGGGATTATAACTATAGTTGACCAAATTGCCAGCTGGGCCGGCCTAAGGCACAGAGGAAATGGCCCGACCCAGGCACGGCACGGCCCAAATCTAATCGGTCCTGTGCCAACCCGGCACGAAGTGTGGGTTGTGCTTGGGCCGGCACTTCAGCCCAACGGGCGGCACTGCCCAACATGATTATAGGGTTAATCGCAATTAGTTAGTATATATTTAATTTACATATAATTAACAAACATTAAATGGTGCACTGGTAAGGCTATTGCTTCAATTCTTAAAGGTCTTGAGTTCAATTCTCAGTTCTCTCATATATTTTGCAACATTTCAGAGTGAATTATACTAATTGGGCCGTCGGATGAAATGGGTCGCCGTGCTAATGGGCCGGCCCGGCACGATTAATCATTTTCGTGCCGGGCCGTGGGCCGCCGCTCGAGCCCGTGGGCCATCCGACACGGCCCGTTAAGTACGATGTGCCGGGCCGGTCCGAAATGTAACGGGCCGTGTCAATTCGTGCTTAGGCCGAGCCATGCCGTTTGGCCAACACTAGTTATAACCCCTATCCACGCTGGAGGCCACGCAATCGAGGTGCGCCACGGTGGATGGCCACGTCAGACGAAACAGCTCATGAAAACGTCAAAGGACTAAAAAAGAACGGTTTTGAAAGTTCGAGGGGCTCGGGTAGGAGTGTTAAAAGGGCCGAGCTCGCGGATCATTTTACAAATTATTTTAGCCTTTAATAAATTTTAGTTCAAAAATAAATAGAATTTTGATCCGATTCTAATTTAATCCGGCCCTCATAATTTTTAATTTATTTTCTTTGATCTGTTTTTACTCTAGGCGCGGGTATTGTGAGGACTGAAATAGGACTTTTTCCTTTGGTTTCTGCTCAGGAACTGTTGAGTGGCCCAGCCCAACACTTATATTGGGCCCGAGCCGCTGCACCGCCATCTCTCGATCGAACGGTGGAGAGGAACGGCGTCACTTTTCGACTCGGGTAGGGCGCTCGGCTCGCTCGGATTCCATCCAACGCATAAGCAAAAGCGGCAATCCCTGCTCCGCCGCCGCAGCCGCTATTCATCGTCCATTTCCGCCGCACCGCGACCTCGGACCTCGCCTCCATCGTCGATCCACCGGAGGCGGCACCATGTCTCAGAATAACCCCTCCCAGCTCCTCCCCTCAGGTGCGCGGAACAGTCTCATGCACTGCTCGCGATTCACTAACCATTGCGGTGCTGTATCTCGGATCCCCGTTCCTGAATTGGATTTTTTTTGCTTATGCATGTTTCTGTGGATCCGGTGAGCAGAGCTGATCGACCGCTGCATCGGGTCCAAGATCTGGGTGATCATGAAGGGGGACAAGGAGCTCGTTGGCACCCTCTGCGGGTTCGACGTCTACGTCAACATGGTGCTGGAGGACGTCACCGAGTAGTATGTGATTATTCAACCAAACCCTAAACCCTACTTTCTATTCTTCTGTTTTATGGTCACGGTATAGCTCTTGTTTCATTAGCAGGGGTGAAAAACGGAGACCATAGGGTTAACCTCTAAACCTCTTTAGTTAAAAAAATGAACTAGTTTTTCCCTAAAGTGAAGGAGATTTTGAAAACGTAGTTCATTTTTTAGTTTTGGAAGTTAACCTTAGGTGCACCTATTTACATCCTTATCTATTAGTTTTGGTTTCAGCTTAGTTTGGCATAGTATTTCACTTTGCTAGGATTAAATTTAGTCTCAATATATCTAAGAGAAACTAATCTAGTGAAAGGCTAATCCACTGATTTGTGCTTGAAACATTTGCGTAGAGGATGCAGAGTTGTATATTTAGGGAAGGCCATTTGCATTCTTAAAACATTTATTTTGTCCTCTCAATTGGGTACAGCTGTAGAATCTGTTCATCTCGAAACTCTTGTTTAAGGATTTGAATAATTAATATGGTCAGTTTCTTGAAGCCCAAGCACCACTTCCTGTTTATGGTGGTACTGTTATTGTACCCCTTTGAAAAAAATGGCGTCATTAGGTGGGCGATTAAGCATTGAGCGGGATGGCACTGCTCCACTTCGGGCTATAAGCGCCCTTTAGGTGGCCCCTGTCCGGCGCAGCCCCGATCTGGCGCGGCCCCCATCCGCCAATACTCCAATCCGGCAGCCTCGGTCAGGCGCGGCTTCAGTCCGGTGCGGTGCGGCTGGGTGGATACCGTCTGATGCCCCCTCATCCGGCGCAACCCCTGTCTGGTGCACCAATGCGCCCATCCATGTGGGGGGGGGGGATGTGAAGTGGCGGCTGGTGGAGTCACAGGGCAGAGGAAGTGCTCCAGTCCCAGCTTATTTATAGGCTAGTGTTTGCTTCTAATGGGCTGCAGGCCTTTAAGGCCCAGTTTGACAGATTTAAGGGCTTTAGATATCAGCCCAACAATTGTTGTGTTCTTTTTTCCTTTTATTTTTGCATTTCATCTTTATTTTGCTAGATAATATGTATCAAATTCTACCGCTTAGTAAAACGCCTAAGCGCTAGGCGGAGGGTTACCGCTTGCCTAGCGCTTAACGCTTTTTTTTCTCCCATGGTGTACCCCACTCTCAAAGGAAACCCACTTGATCCTCCCTTCAAATGTTATTTTGTAAAAACTATCAGGTTGATAGTGAAAATCTCTTTATGATACTAAGTTGAAAAATCCATAGAATTGAACTTCTTTAATCTAAATGCTGACTTTCAGTGGCTCTTTGTTTTTTGGAAATTAAGTCCCACTCAAGACCCTTTCATTGACAATGCCTTCCTGGCCCTCTTAATAAATTTATAATTGCAACTAAATCACTATCAAGTTACTCATATTTTCACCAACATGCATCGGATTTGTTTCAATATATTCATCTGAAATTTAGTACACGGTATCTTTGATTTCATGTTTTCTCATTATTCTGCAGCGAATACACCGCTGAAGGTCGTCGCATTACAAAACTTGACCAGATACTCCTGAATGGTAACAACATAGCTATTGTAAGTGGCTTGATCAGACAGAATTTGTTCTATTTTCTAATGTTTTATTCTATTGCCATGTCTGACATAATTGCTACACTTTTTTGTCTTCTCACAGCTGGTTCCTGGTGGTTCACCACCAGATGCGTAATTAGCTGATGCTTTGATAACAAACATTTGAGCTGAAGGCAGCTTAGCGGACTCTGCACTTTATATTGCTCAACTCTTGGATGTTTTCTCATCTCAAATGTGTTTCTCTCCTTTGTGGTTTTATCAAAGCTTATTATCAGCTTGAGAACTCTGACACTCTTCTGTATGAAACTTGCTGACCTTGTAGAGGGCCTGAATAGCTGTGTGCTTATATGATTGCCTATGCTAATTTGGAGAACCTCTGGTGGTAGTTCAAAGTGTGTCATCGTTTTGAAGTGTGAATCTAAGTGATGCCTTGATTGCTTGAGAAATCTGATAACTGAATGTATCAACAATAGTTGCATGTCAGTAATCTTAATTGCTGGTTTTTTCGCGAAATACTTCTGTGCTGTCACTGGAATTATGTCCTCGTTTTAAGAAAAGAATAGATTACTACCTAATAATTTTATCATAATTTTATCATGATTAGAAACATTGGAGAGAGTTAAGAAAAGTATGAAAAAGGATTTAGAGATGCTTAATATCAGAACCGCATGTTTAATCTCGGAAGAGATCTAAACAACTCTAGTTCGAAGACTCGAACTTCAGTATCAGCCGGCACAAAAACGGATGCTCCGGTCTCATAGGAGGTTCGTTTTAGACGTTCTAATATGTTAGAAAGTTAACAAGATAACTTTTTCAACTGTATCGGTCTCATCTCTAAATTCGATCAGAATCAGCGGGAATCGTTAAAGCAAGATGACGTTCAAAAACTGTTTCGAGTGCTGCGACATTATCTTTTAGTCTTTGAACCTTATATTTTTTTTAGCCTATTAGTATTAGGGTTTTCTCTTAAGGTCGTATAATTAGTAGCCGTCGTCATTAGAGTTAGGTTTTGATTAGTTTTCATCTATTTTTAAACAATTTCATTGTTTAACGGTTTGTTGGTTTTCTAACTTCGTGGTTGAATTCAGATTTCGTAATTGAGTTGCGTTCTTCGATTCATAAGCTGGGATTAGCTTTTTTTGCAAGGTCAATCGTGTGCGCACGGTTGATAACCAGAGAAGAAGTGGTGCTGCAATTACGGGATTTGAATTTTGTTGATTTGAGGTCAGATCGATTATGTGTCGCATCTTTATCAAATCGAGAGTTATCACGACCTGACGAAAGATCGGTAACTACGTACACATCAAATGGTAGTAGCTTCATGTATACCGTCAGATTCACCTTTATCTTTATTTATTTTGCATTCATCCTACTGTCCCAGAAAAGACGTAACAAAAAATTTATTAGATCGTTAGTAGTGTTTAGTTTTTGCATAATTTTATTTCAGAGTTAGTAGTGTTGAGTTTGTGTCTTAGTTTATGTTTTGGTTGCTGAATTTTTTGATCTTTTTGTTTTTAGGTGTTTTTTTTTATCGTTCATCCACATCGTGTTCAAGTCTGTTATTGTGTCACATCTGTTAATCATTTCTTTTACATTGTTATTTTATCCCACTCATCCACTCTATATTTCGATCACAACCAAATCTATCTCTCTATATTTATTCGCTGCTCAATCATCTGTAAAAATGTTCATAAAATTCGTATCTAATTTGAGATATAAATCTGTTTTCAGCCTTTTAAAAAAATCTGATTCAGAGATTCTCATTAAAATAGTTATAACACCTTTTTATGCAGGTTACAGAGAATGGTGGAGTCGAGGTTCTAACAATAAACTTGAGTTGAGAATGACTTTAAAATAAAAAAAAAAGAGGATGATGAGAACATCACTCTTTTAGATATACACAAGAGTCCTCAAATTTATATTGATGAAACTCACGAACGACAATTGAGATTAGAGGTGAGCTCGTTTATAAACACATGTATTCTTTCATTTGAGAATTAGATTGTTACCTAATAATTTTATCATGATTAAAAATATTGGAGAGAGTCAAAGAAAGCAAGAAGAAGGACTTGGAGATGCTCAATATTAGAACCGCACGTTCGACCTCGGAGGAGATCAAACAACTCGAGTTCGAGTCTGACTCGAACTCTAGTAGCAGCCTGTACTAAAACGAATGCTTCGGTCTCATACGAGCTCCGTTTTAGACGTTCTAGATATAGTTGGAAAGCTAACAAGATAACCTTTTCAACGGCATTGGTCTCATCTCCAAATTGGATCGGAATCAGCAAGAATCGGTAAAATAAAATGACGTTCAGAAACTGCCTTGAGTGCTGCGACACTATCTTTTGTTCTTTGGACCGTATATCTTTTCTAGACCCATTAGTTTTAGGGTTTGCCTCTAAGGTTGTTCAAAACTCTATATAATCAGTAGCCGCCATTATTAAAGATAGATTTTGATTAGTTTTCATCTGTTTTCAAATAGTTTTGTCGTTTGACAGTTTGTTGATTTTTCAACTTTGTGATTGAATTCAGATTTCGCAATTGAGTTGTGTTTTTTTTTTGTTTTTACTTGTGTTGATTAGTCTTTTTGGCGAGGTCAATCGTATGTGTATGGTTGATAACCAGAGAAGAAGTGGTGCTGCGATTGCAGGGTTCGAATCGTGTTGATTTTAAACCGAATCGATTGTGTGTCATCTCTATTAAATCGAGAGTTATCACGACTTGATAGATGGTCAAAAAAACACGCACACATCAGATCTGTTATCATAGCAGCTGGGCAGTGTTGACATGGCTTATAACAAGCCAGAACTACCACTTTGTCCACGAGGGTACCAGTGGGCAAGGCCGTTGGTAAATGACACGTGTGCTCGCGATGGGTCAGTTGAGATTTCTGACAAACGTTATGCTACAAAGTTTAATTGAAAGAGTTCCACGCATTAAGCTAAAATGATTTTGCCAAGCATACCAGAGTTGGAGCATGGACTTTGGTTCATGATTTTCTGGTGGCTGCGATTCATCACAGGCGAATACCTCCTCAAAGCTGAGTAGGAGTATAGCTTTTCTCTGTCATTTAATCTATTTTATTTGTCATCCCACTTTCTAATACACAATTTTATATTTTTAATATATTTTTATATCTTTTATCTTTGTTTTCAGTATATTTTAGTATTTTTTTCGCCCCTACTTGTCTTATGCCTTTGCATGTCCATACTTGTTCTCTACCAAAGAGAGAAACTCTTTGCTAGTTTGATGAAGAAATTGGTCGCCTCGTTGTTGCGTCATACACTAATACGACGATTATCATCCGCTGTTTGGCATTTTATTTGAGCAACAAACCTGAGAGAGAGAGAGAGAGAGAGAGAGAGAGAGAGAGAGAGAGAGAAGTGCGACAGGGAAGGGAAGCAAGTAGGCGACCGCGGGGAAATTGGCGGACCACGGCGGCGGCTTGGGGGGGTTGGGGAGGGTGGGGTGGGGCAGCGTGCGGTCCACATAGTCGTTGGAGGTGCCAATCAATGTTTGACCGTCGGATGGTGATCTGATGCTCCCAAACTCTTCGTGGCAGAAAGGGTAACCTCACCATGTCAGATTTTTATATAGTAGAGATTAGTTCCTATCGCAACCATGACAAAACCAACTAAAATTTATGTTAATTTTTGGTAACCTTTTTAACCTTAAGATGATACATTTTCATATTTTTAGAAATATATTTAACTAACTTTTTGGTAATTAAAATTTATGTTAATTATTAGTAGAAGTTCAAAGTTATTTATAGTCATCAAAGCTGAAAAAATTACAAAATCTTTGATACAATTTTAGTAATTAAAATTCTTCTGATATAATAGTATAACAATTTTTTGGAAAGGTTGTCATTAACTAGCCACCAGGGAAGAATTTTAAGTCCCGTTTGGCAAAGCTCTCAGCTTTTGATTCTTAATATTTGTCTTCACCGTTGACTCTCTTGTGAAGTGATTCTGTAACTGAAAGTGATTCTCTTTTGATTCTGCTGTGAAGTGATTCTGTAACTGAAAGTAATTCTTTTTGATTCTTTAAGATAAACTCATAAAACCAAGACATCAAGACAGATAATCATTTCACAGAATCAGGAGAAGCTACTTTTTTTAGCTCTGACTCTTTAGTTTATTTTAGAGAATCACTTTACAGAATCAGATACAAATCACTTTTACTGAAAAATAGTGTTTGACAGAGCTTCTCTGATTTGCCCTTAATTAAAATTACATCTTCCTCCCTTTGATTTTAAAATATGGACACATTGACTTCTTATATCAGCTTTAACCAATCGTCTTATCCAAAAAAGTTGTTCAAATATGTAATTTTTTATCATTTGCTTTATCATAGTAGAATTTAAATCACAACTAATAATTTTACATATTAAAATAATTTTTTAAAATAAAATAAATGATCAAAGTTGATATTAAAAATCAACGGCATCAATAATAATTTAAAATCAAAGAGAGTACTTTTTATACTTTTCCCAGCTTTGACTACATATAACTTAGAACTTCCACCAAAAAAATTTGGCACAAATTTTAGGTACCTAAAAGTTAGTCAAATATATTACTAAAACATGTAAGCGTTATGTTAACATGCCATTTTATTTCACTTGTGCCGACAGATGAACACATACACATTTTTAGTAACAAATTTGACTAACTTTTAGGTATTTAAAATTTATGCTAAATGTTTTATGAAAGTTCAAAGTTATATGTAGACATCCAAGCTGAAAAAAGTATAAAATGTTTGATACAATTCCAGTTAAAATTCTTTCCAGATACTAGTCTAATAAATAAATTTTGTATAACTTGTTACAGATTAGCTACCTAAGAAGAATAATAATTAAAATTGTATCAAACTTTTTTGCACTTTTTTCAGCTTGGTACAGCTTGGTACAGTTAGCTACTCCCTCCGTTCCAAATTATAAATTATTCTGAGCTCCTCAAGTTTTGTCAAATATAAGTTACTTATATTTCACCTCTTGAGACAATTTTTTCTCTTCTCAATACATCTTCACTCTATCTCTCCTTCTTCTCATTTTCAAAACATCTTATTTTTTCTACTTTTCTTAATTTCTCTTTTTCTACCTTTTTTTCTACCTTTCTTAATTCCTGTGGCCAGCTCCAGCTCTAAAGCAACTTAGAACAGGACGAAGGGAGTACCTAGGAAGAATTATAATTAAAATTGTATCAAACTTTTTGCACTTTTTTCAGTTTGGATGGCTGCATGTAACTTTGAACTTTCACAGAAAAAATTAGTATAAATTTTAGATACCTAGAAGTCAGTCAAATTTATTACTAAAAATATATAGAAAGTGTTACGCTAACAAGCACAAGTAAAAAAAATGCTAGTGTGGATCGACAAAATATTGAACATTATGACAAAAATCTTAGAAAGACATCTATGAATCCATTCATAAGCTCTTAAATACATGTCCAACAAAAAAAAAAAAACTCGACCGTAAATACATGTCCAACAAGATCACCTATTTGTCGATCTGGGCGTGGTATATAACTGCTCTGAAGATGGGTGCCCGTTAAATTGAAGGGAGAAAAACTGTACCGAAGGCCTCCCTACCTTACTCCAGAACCATGTTTCTCTGCTCCTTTGTCGCAAAGCAGATGGTTAATTTTGTAAACGTGATAACAATGCCAGATGACCTGAACTGATGCTTAGAATGACAGTTTAGTCTGATGAGCCTGTGCCATAGTCAAGCATTTCTTTAATGTTTAGCTTGATTGAAGGTCCCATTGATGAGCACAAGTAAGCTGTTTTCCAATACACCAGATGGCTTGTTCCTTTCAACAGAGCGCTGCAAAGAGACGTTGAGAAGTCAACTAAATTTTCAGTAATATAAATTGAGATGCTATAAAGGATAAGGTATCTTACAACAACAGCCATGAAATTTGCAATAAGATCTTCCTCAGGAAAGTCAACCTTGCCAAAGGGAATATGAACGATCCCCGTTTTATCAACTCTGTATTCGACTTTACCTTTCTTGAACTCTTCAATAGCATTGAACCATTTTCCAGTTAACATAATCGACCTCATTGATCTTGATTGATAATTTATAGCTTTGAGCATGAGATTGAAATGGTTTGATTGACACTGATACTTAATTTACAGATTCAATAACAGACAAAAAATTTCATTAAGCCATTTCTATTTTGTTACAAGTCATATAGAACTATGAAAAAATGAAAGCATATACTATATTTCATGATGTAGTAATGCACTGATACCAACTCCGTTTTTTGATCAGTCAAGGCACTTATTTACCTATTGATGGTTAAAACTGAAAATGTTTGCCCAGTACACAATCTAGCATGATTTATATATTTTTTAAGAATATGTAGGAGCATTTGAGAAAATAGCATGTGAAATTTTGCATATGAAGGCCTCATGACAATGCCACAACATCCTCCTGATGCTCAACCCAAGCATAAAATATTCACGGTCAATTTTGCTGGAAATTATAGGGAAACCACTTGCTGCACTTCCATAATACCTGGGTAATGTTTGGAGAAACAGTACCAGATTTAGGGTTAGGCATAAGTCCTCTTGGTCCTAGAATTTTACCCAAGCTCGCAACCTGAAAAGTAAATAGAAACAAATCAACTCGAGCATGACACCTGTTGAAAGGTTCCATGAGCAGCATTAAAAACTAATGCATCGCTCCAAGATTTGTTTGTCCTAGTTTTTAAAGAATGCAGCACATCAAACATGTACTCCTGTATTTAGAACTTAGGAGTACTTTGTTATAACTAGTCCATTTTATCAGAACATAAAATATTTGATTGTTGTTGCAACTAATCCATTTTTATCGAAAGAAAAAATATTTGATAGTTACTAATTCAGAGAAGACCTACAGAAGTAATTCCTCAAATATTTCTACTGAAAATCAGTGCTCATCTCCAGAATGATCTAGCATAATAGCATAACCTATTCAAGATGATGAAACAAAACTAATATTTTTTTAAAAAAAAGAGATGGCTACAAACAATGTATTAACTTATTTTTCCAAGAAACACTTGAAATGTAAAATTTTGTATAGGTGGAAGGTGCACGATAAGTATTTCATCAAATTTTAGCCAACTACTCACCAGCATTGTATGTGATATATTATGTTCCTCAAGGACCCCAACAACGCCAATATTTCAATCATTACCTCCAAAAGCTAGCTCCACATTATGGTTCATACCTTAGGCATCATATCAGGTGATGCAATCAATTTATCGAACTCCATAAATCCCCCCTTTATTTGTTCAATCAAGTCATCTCCACCAAAAATATCGGCTCCTGCAGCTCTTGCTTCATCTATCTTCTCACCTGCAAGCACATCGAATAATTATTAATGCAGAACAGTCATGAATACTAACCGAGTTCAAGACTCTAGTTTAGCTTTATGAGAAAGAGGAGAAAAGCATGACCACATAACGCAAAGGAGTGTGAAAGAGAATGCCTTTCATGCAAGGATACACTCCAGATCCAGCACAAAATATTTAGCAAATCACCAAAGTAGGGACATCATCAATCAACATAATAAAAATCTTCTTCCTAAAGACAACTGATTTTCTCTAGACCAAAAATATGTAGCACTGATCATAATCTCCATTGTTATCTAAACTCTCAGTGACAAAAAAGATACCTTAAAGGGAAAAAATACCATATGGAACAATCAGGTTGATACAATTAAACAGTTTGGTCCTTAACATCAGTTCGTCCAATTAAATCATGCGTCCTCCTAGAGGAACGAGGAACGAGGAACTGACAAATAGAACAACTAGAACAGTGATCCAATCAAACCATGCATCATAGGAAGCAACTGATATGAATTATGTAATGCTCCAAACAACATTATCAAGCATCAACCCACCTTGCGTGAGAACGGCAATTTTCACCGACTGGCCCGTCCCCTTGGGCAAATTCACCTGCGCTCACCGATACCAACAAAAAACAAATCAATCAAAGCAGCGGGATGATATAGGCAATCAAACAGAAAAACAAAAGGGGCGGCATGATACCGTGGCACGGAGCTGCTGGTCATTGTACTTGGGGTCGAGGTTCATGCGGAAGTGCGCCTCCGCCGTTTCGACGAACTTGGAGTTAGCCATCTGCTTCATCAGCGAGATGGCGGTGGGCACGTCATACTCCTTCTTGCTCTCCTGCAGCTTCTGTATCTCCAGGAACCGCTTGGACCTCGTCTGCACCCCATCAAAACTAGCTCAACATTACTGACCACCCCACAAAAAAAAAATCCCCCGAACAGCAACGGGACGCGAGAGAAACACATACGCGGTCGCGTTTGAGCGGGAGGGCCGCCTTGCCGGTGCGCGGCCTGGTAGGGGGCGTGAACGCGGGGCCGCGACCACCCTCGTACCCATCGTCGTCATCGTACCGGCCTCCTTGGTTTATGACTATCTCCTCCTCCTCGAGCACGGCCCCCTGTGGGTCCGCGACGACGGACCGGCGGAACGTGAGGAGCAGGCGCGGGTAGGCGCGCAGAGACCGCAAGGTTGACGGGAAGCGCACCGCGTTATGCGCTGAGGAGGCCGCGGCCACGAGGAGGCCGTGGCCGTGGCCATGGCCGTGGCCGGCGCGAGGGAGGAGGACGCTGCCACGCAGAGGCGGCTCAGGGGCATGTCAATAAGTGCGACCGCCTAGCCCCAGCCCAACTAGGTCGAAATTTTGTTCAGAGGCCTAACATGGTAACGGTGTTTCCTACAAAAATAAGGCTCTGGCATGGGTAAAAAAAAAAAAGCTCTAACGGGTCCTCATTCCAGCTTTGCTGCAGGTATAATATTCTCAAAAACTCTACCGGCCAGACTCTTTTGTCGATCTGACGCACCATTTAAATTTCTATAAAGGCCTCTCTTGATGTTACTCACTTCGGTTCAATAATTTTTATCGCTTTAGATAACGACACAGTCTCTACAATATGTAACTTTGACTTCTATTTCTAAATTCTTGAAGTTTTTATTTAATAGTGACATACGCATATTTTTTATGAAACTATTTTAAAACAAATCTAATTATATAATTTTTACATTTTCGAACTTAACAAATTTTTAAAGTTATCTGTATTTTGTATTTTCAATGTTTGAGTAAGTCTTATCTAAAACTTCAAACCTATGAAACGGAAGGGCCTCATTGAAACATTACACAATTTCTTAAGATATTTTGAAAATGCAAGTTTATTTTATGTATATAATTTTCACAATTTATGACATTATTAATAAAAACTTTGATATAAAAAATATATAACATTATATTTTTTTAATTAGATAAGGGATCTACATGTCAAGTCGCCGTAGGACCCTACAAATCTATGAACCGGCGCCGCTGCCACAGATGTGGCCATGGCCATGGCGTGGCGACGGGCAGGACGGGAACGGAGCAGATAAGACGGGGTGGAGGTTAGCCTGGAGGGATAGAAAGAGAAGCCGAAGTGGCAGCGCGGACGCGTGTAGCCGATCTGTTCCGCTTGCTGCTTGCCTGCGCTGCACACCGGACTGGGTCCGGCGTTGGAGGTTGGAGGGCGACGTGGTGACACTGGCGCACGCGGCGCCCGGAAAATGCACTGGTTTGGCTTGGCCGAGCATATACCTGGACAAACGGGCCACTCGGCCCGGCCTGTTAAGCTACGGCCCCACTAAAACATGATGGGCCGTGCACGGCCCGTGTCGACGCAGGTCACGAGCTGCACCATCGGCTGACAGCACGGCTCGGTTGTGCAAACCGTCCCTAAATGGGCTGTGCCGACACGGTTAGCTCAGCATGCCAACGGTTCATATCTTTTATCCCTTCGAAAATTCAGTAAAAATAGGTGCCGTGGTGGTTCAACCCTACGGCATGAGGCGTTGGAACGAGCGAAGTTACCACCGCACGGTCTAAGCATGGTCCGTCGTACAGGCCCGTATCGGCCCAGCCACAAACCAGACCAGGCCGTATTGTGTTTGGGCCGTGCCAAAATGACCAACCTCAATTCGGCTCATTTGACACGGCCAAGTGCCCAGCGATAGCTGAGCCATGATGGCGTCTGCAAATCTTGCCGGTTTTACTCGACGTCCAGACACGAGTTAGCATCAATTGTAGGAGGTGCTAACTTTTTTCTTTTCTCCTCCCGTGTGCAGGCCACTGCTGGGCTGGGTTCGTGTCCGTGCACGTGCCAGTGTTCGTGAAATTGAGAGGAGAGTGAGGTGAGAAGGTGTTTCATCAGCAGCGTAGTTAGGATCGAAAGTCAGAGTGGATCGAAATAAAAATTAACCATGAACTGCTGTGTGATCTATGAAATTGAAAGAAAAAATGGTAAATCTTTTTTTGTTGCAATTTTAAGAAAATGAAAAGCAATATCTCCATCCCTCTTTTCTTTCACCAATCTGCACTGCAACAATGCAATTGTATAGAAAGGGTCGATTTGATATCCTAGCATGTCTAAATCGTTAAATCCTGTAACACATTTCAATCGAACCTGATTAAATGGAGCCTGCCAAAACAATGCCTCCAGATCGAGTCCCCCTTCCTCCTCCCCTTCTTCAATGCTTTGCTGGTAGCTGAAGTGATGCACAACAGTATCCCCGTTGCAATCACCGGCACCCACGCGCGGCGCACATATCTTGGCCCCCTGCAGCGCCGCTCAAGTTTATCACCGAGTAGCTACGAGCTAGCAGTCCGACTTCGTGCTCCTGGGCTCTTGGCCGGCTGGCCGTGACCTGTCGAGCCGCACAGGCACGCTGCTGCCGAGCAGTGATAGCCGAGCCATGCCCACACATGAGGCCTCAAGCACAAGGATGCAGCGGCAACTCGCGTACTCGCCGGCACTTCATCTTCATCGTCTCGTCGCGACGGCGATGAGCATGAGCTGGTTTTCGCTGGGTCGGCGCCTCCATGTCTGTCCGTGCCTCGCATTTCAGCTGAATCGATATGGTAGCTTGTGAGTGGGCTAAATCTCAGGATGGGTCACGGCCCACCATGTCCACCTGCTATATACGCCAATGTGTCTCATTGAGAGGATGATAAATAAAATCTCTTATTTTACAAAAAATGACTGATTAATCTCAGCGATTCATTTATGAATGGATATGCGAATGGATGCTCATGAAATCTGCTTCGGGTGTTCGAAGCGTGGTGAACGGGGACGGCTCCGGGGCGCCGGGGACAGGTGTGTGGCCGCGGTTCGAGAAGGCCTGAGACGCCGTGTGGGCCGTGTGGCGTCGTGCCTGCCACTGCCCGCCAGCCGGCGTCCTGCAGCTTCTGGACTTCCTGCAGGACCGCCGATTCCCAGCTGTTGATCCAGAAGTTGGCGGGCTGTTGATGTTCTTTAGTTCGTGCTAGTTCAGCGGATTGGCTCAATTGCTGTTGCCCCTCGGCCCATCTTATTTCTGAAAGGAATAAGTGCTATTCATCTCCTTCAACCATTGTATCTGTTCGCTTTTTATCTCTCGTTCAGAATATTAGTTATTTTGACTCTCTCAACTTTTTAATTTATTTATTTTTCCTCTATGTGTGATTTCAAGGACAGTTTTATCGTATGTGGTAGGGTGACGTAGCTTTCTTACTGACATAACAGTTGATGTGACAGAATCCGCTGACGTGGATACTTGATTTGACATGATTTTATTTTAAATTATAACCTCAAAAAATTATAAAACTTTTCAAAAATTTAAATCATTTTAGAAGGAACAAATTTTGTTTTGGAACCAATTTTAAATTTGAAACACATTTTATTTTAAAAATTTAGAAAAGAAATAACCATAAAAAATAATATATCTTCCAAATTTTGTATAAATAAATCTATTTCGAATTTGAAGATGAGTCGAAAACAAAAGTTGTTCCTCATGAATAGATCTATCAATATTCAAAGTTTTAAATTTATCCGAGTTTGAAAAGTCATATTTTTAGGCAAAACATATAGCTGTGGCTGAGTCACGTCTCGTTATAAGTTTGTATTTCGGATTTTGTATAAATAAATCTATTTTAAATTTGTAGATGAGTCTAAAACAAACATTGTTTCTCATGAAGAAATCTATCATTCTTCAAAGTTTAAAATTCATCTAAGTTCATGAACTCATGTTTTTTTAGGCAAAACAGATCGCTGCTGCTGAGTCACGTCTAGTTATAAAATTGTATTCTAAATTTTGTATAAATAAATATATTTCAAATTTTGAGATGAGTACAAACCAAAAGTTGTTTCTTATGAATAGATGTATCATTCTCTAAAGTTTCAAATTCATCCGAGTTCGTGATTTTATGTTTTTGAAGCAGTAGCCTTCTGTTTTATCTCGAAAACATGACTTCACGAACTCGGATAAATTTGAAAATTTGTAGGATGAGAGTTCTCTTCATTAGGAACAACTTTTGTTTTGGACTCATTTTCAAATTTGAAATATATTTATTTATACAAAATTTGAAATACATATTATTATTTATGGTTATTTCTTTTATAAATTTTTAAAATAATTTTTTTTGAATTTTAAATTGATCCCAAAACAAAATTTGTTCCTTGTACAATGATTTACATTTCTGCAAAGTTTTATAACTCTTTGAGTTTGTTAAGTATTTGTTTTCTAATTTAGAATAAAATTAGATCAAATCGGATGTACACATCAGTGTTTTCTGCCATGTCAGCTTTTCATGTCAGCAAAAAAACACCACGTCACCTTGAGAAAACCCTTCTCTAAACTGTTCAGAGAGAAAAAATAAATATATTGAAAAGTTGAAAGACTCAAAATATCTATTATTTTAGATGAAAGACGGTCGAACGGACCTGATAGTTAGGAGGTGGATGACGAACGGATGTGACAGTTGAAGGAGGTGAATAGAAGTTATTCCTTTCGGAAACTCGCAATTTCAGATGCGCCGCAATCTCGGGGGAAATAACGCGGGCTAGCGTGACCTGTTGACGGTTGCTCCGTCGCAAACGCTGGCCCCGTCGGGCTGAGAGTGATTAATACAAAAAGAGGCGTGGGCTTTGAAAAGATTAATGAAAGAAATGACCTATGCTCATTTAACAATCATGATTAACAAAAGAGGCGTGTCCTTTGAAAAGATCAATGAAAGACGCACGTGGTTTCAAAATCAATCAGCAAGGAAAAAAAATAAATGTGCTAGTTTTTGTCAATCTCACAAGGCTCGATTTGACTCTCTTCTTAAAAAAGTACAATTTTTTTTACGCACATAGTAAAATATTTTTAATAAAGATAAGTTAAATTATGTGCATATAAAAATGCACATAAAATTAATTTTTTTTACAAATGTGATAAATAAAATATTTTTACAGACACCTTTGATAAATCTAATGAACGAGCTCTTTCAAATCTCTAAAATAATATTAGACCTATAAAAATTATTATTAGTTAACAAAATGTAACTGCTTAAAACAAATATATAAAATTCAAGCAAGGTTGAAAAACAAAACAAATTAATTTCCGTTGAGGTGCGACTGTTGGGTTTTTGCCCTGCGGGATTATCAGCGACGAGGGGGCTCACCGCGCATGCAGAGGTCTCACGCGGTTGGTTGGTAGTTAATTAGCATAGTAACTAAACCAGAAAACGAAGCGGGATGGCACGAAGAGTTACGCGCAACAATTTCGACGCCGTTGAATAGTAGAAATAAGGAAAAATATGCATTTGTGAAGAATAAGAAATTGCAACTTTTAGTATTAATATATTATTTTTTTAAAAATTAATATTTTTTAAATTGTAGCGTTAGCACGAGTATCGAGACTATCTTCTTAAGCAACTTTTGTCAGATATCACAATCTGTGCAAAACGTTGGCATGTCTACCTATGCAACATTACATGCACATGGCATTATGTAAAAGAAGATTGCAATTCCTCACAAATGAAGTGGAATAGTTAGGAGAGCGGTCCACCTCAACACATTTCAAAATTTCAACACAATGTAGAGCATAGAAATGAATAATCTACATACTTTTGTTCAAATTTAGTGCTGTTTTATAATGCTATCGATCCTCATCCTCGATCCTTCCGGCTGCCAATGAATACGCTGCTCTTCCAGATGTTGTGGTATTTTTAAAACCTTTGTGTAAAGTTTAATCACAAAAGCCGGAGAGATGTAACTTTTGACACCTAAAATTTGCATCTTCAAAAGATCAAAAGTTTTGGTTTTTTGAACCGGATTCTCCAGTTTGTAGACCGAATACGTCTGATAATGATTGTATCGCAAGAATTATTTTTCAATATGTTTTTAGGACATCAAAATATTTTCGAAGAGTTTGACTAAATTCCACTAAAAAAAAGAAGTGATTAAAAAGACATGAAGATTAAGCCAAATATATAATTTGAAGATTCTATTACGTAGCCCTAACCGAGACGATCAAAACGGATATATAGATCACGTAATTTGGAGACAGGACGAGAAAATTATGGAGTTAATAAAAAATATCCGAGTCATCACCGGAGTATAACATAAGTATAGCATTAGCAAAACATGTGATAGCGAGGCGATGAAAAATCGTCTTCGGGTTCGACGGCTCACCTTGCCGTCGAGGAGCTTCTCGACGATCTTGCCGTCGATGAGCTCCTCGATGATTTGTGACTCGACTGCTTCTAAGGAACAACACTTCATCGACTACGAAAAACTTCACCGAGCTCTAGAAGTAAGTCTGTCAACTGAAACTAAAGCTTCTCATCGTGTTCATGGTGTAGTAGACTGGAGAGGATCCAGATTCTGGGCTCTGAACGAGGAGGATTCGTCAGAGTCTGAGTTCGAAGATGGACCAGTTAACACGGAACCATGCATGGAAATTGAAAAGAAAGATCTACAGGAGCCTCTGTTATTGGAAGAGTTTTACCTGCCTTCAAAAATAAAGGTACATGCTAATGCAGAAAGCCAGCGGTTGCCACTTTCAGAAAAAATTCATCAAAATAATTCAAAGATACTGCCATGGTCTCAGAAACTACCCAAACCGCGTATATCACCACTTAGAACTTTTGGAGATGTATTAGCGAAGGCAAAGGTAATTTCTTCTTCTCAGTTTCCTGCGTTTCTTCTCAATAACAGACACCCGGTAGATTCTTCCTCATCGGCACGGCGAATGCCAGAGACGATGACGGTGAACACATCCAGTTTTGAAAATTTCGGATCTCGGTCTTACAGCTCGGGAGCGTCTGTTCAAATTTCAAATTCAAACAAATATGGAAGGGCGAAATTTCCTCCTTTTGATTCCTTTACTAGAACGATAAGGCCCAGCCCCATCAATTCCATACAGGCCAACAAAGGGCCTCGTAGCTTTATTCTCAAAAACTGGAACTCGCCGTCAAAAACCTAGAGCACCTCATTCCACCTCCATCCTTCTCGCCGCACGCACGTACGCGGACGTTGTATAGAGGGTGATGGAGAACGGCGGCGAAGGCTTCAACCATGGCCAGAATCGTGGAGGCGGCAATCATGGATTCACAAGCCGTGGTGGGGGACGTTGAACCAGTCAATCCAACATGTCTGGGCGAGGCTCTGGCCAATCCAACATGATCGGGCATGGGGGTATCCAATTTGGTCCCTTCCACACCGGCTATGGAGGTGGCTATTGAAGCCATGGCGGAGGCAGACAATATAGCTCTCATGGGCGAGTTGGAGGAGGCCGCAACCACATCGGCCGTGGATCACGCGGTGGGTTCAGAGGAAGGTTTCCAGGTTCTGGTTATCAGACTGGACTGCCTCCGAAAGCTTCTTCAGATAGGGCAAGAGATGCTATCCTAATTCAGGCACAGGCTATTTTGACCTGTGCACATGCTGCGGCCAAAGGTGAACTAGCCAGAATCATAGGTGAAAGCAGTTCAAGCAGCAGCTCTGCTCCAAGAAGCATTCAGGTCACTTGAGGTTGGTGTGTCAGGGGCATTACAAAAAGCATCTATTGCAGATCCTGATCTGTCACAGAAAAAACTAGAAACTGCAAAGATGGCAGATGCTCTTGAATCATCAGCCCAAGGAGCAGCACGCCATAGCAGCAAGATGCCGTATTGTTATGGGTGTTTTACAAAAGGACATGAGAAGAAGGATTGTATAGCTCAGTTACATTGCGAGGTATGTGATTGTACTGAGCATAATACTGAAAGGTGTCCGGTTAGAAGAGCAACACGGTCTTTTGCTCTTCCTTGTGGGTATGCTGTGGAAGGTCTCGGTTTCTATTATATTCCACATAATGTTAGTCAGAAATCAAAGGATGAATCCAGAACAGCATTGATTCGTGTAACAGAAGGAAGTATGACGACAGAGAATGTTACGACAGAATTACAGCGTCTAATCCCTAGTAATGTTGATTGGAGAGTGCAAGCAAGTGGAGCTAATTCGTACAGAACAACTTTTCCTTCCAGAGCTGAACTTCAAAGGATGGTGGAATGGGAAGAAGTGAACACTAAATTCAATGCTAAGATGCGTACTGAGGAATGCATTATTGGTCATGAGATCAAGTATGTTATGCCAAAAATTTGGGTACAGTTCACTGGTCTTCCAAAGGAGTTACGTGAATTTCCGGTGCTCTGGGCAGTGGGCTCCATTCTTGGTATTACTAAACAAGTTGATATGAATTTCTCTCGTTTGCATGACATTTCGAGGATTCAAGTTTTAGTTCTTGACCCAAGCATCATACCACAATATGTGGATGTGGTAATTGGTGATTACCTTTATGAATTGCAATTCAGAGTAGAAGATAATATGAATGAAGCAAACCCGCTGCCTATGGATATGAATAACATAGGGGGCGGTGGCAATGGGGCTGATGCAACAGATATGGCCGCGGAGTACCAGAATGCACCAGGTCCACAAAACAACCCAGGAGGAAGAACAGGTGGTTCTCAAGCTGGACAGCAGTCTCAGCCGACGGTGGGTGTGCCACAAGGCAATCAAACCCTCACTGGAATAAATCCTGATATTACTCCACCGAGGTGCTCGGTTATTCCACAAGGTACTGTTTTTACTGAACTAGACAATCCAGCGGTTGAAGCTCAAATGTTTTCTGTTGAGAACCATGAGGAGAACATCATTCTAATTCAAGAATCTGAGGTGGTAGGAATTAAAGAGAAGGAAGTTTCAAAGGAAACCACAGCAACTCTTGCGGCCATACCGGAAGCTAAATCGGGCGTGCCGCCTAGGAGCAAGAGGTGTGCCGGGACTGTAGATGACTACTCCTTTGAGCGCGTTGAAAAGATTAAGGCCTCCTACAACTCTCAGAGTTCTCAGTCCAAAGGTAACTTGCTTCACGACTTCTTTGTTAATTTTTCTACAGAGTCTATTACTTTTAGATGTGAGAATATAGGGATCATTCTTGGTTATGATATTAATCAAGTACAAAAATCAGTAGATACAATAAAGAAGTTAGAAGAAGGTAGAATGTTGTCTCCACAAGTTTTAGATGCTAGGACAAAAGCACTAGATAGAGAGGCTCAAGAATTAGAAGGAGACGAGGAGATCGATCATTTCATTCTCAACCATTTGTGTAAAGACATTATGGATGAGGTAATGGACTTGGATGGTACTACAGATGACCATTTTGTCAATGCATCGGCTCCTATAAAAAATAACAAAAGAAAAAAAAGAACTACAAAAGTAACTTGAAAATGAAAGAAATATTTTGGAATTGTGATGGTCTTAAGGACCAAAAAAACATAGGTTTGTATCAGACTTAACTAAGGAGCAACAACTTGATTTTATTGCGCTGCTAGAAACAGGACGAAAGAGCTTTTACTGATCCTTTTCTAAAGAATAGTTGTGGGGGGAAAGATTTTTTATGGCATTTCAAGGAACCGAAGGGGAGGTCTGGTGGTATTCTCTTAGGAATAGATTTGTCCAGGTTTGATATTGGGGCAATAGATGAGGGAGACTTTTACGTTAAGTTTCTCTTGTGTAATAAGAGTGACAATTTCAAATGGTCTTTGGTAGCTGTCTACGGTCCGGCACAACCAGAACACAAAGAAAATTTCCTTAAAGAACTTGTCCAAATGTGTAGTCATGAAGCTTTACCAATAATTATTGGTGGCGACTTTAACATTTTGAGAAGTCAAGCTGAGAAAAATAATAATAACTATGATCATCGATGGCCTTTCCTTTTTAATGCAATAATCGATGGTTTGAGTTTAAGGGAACTTGAAATGTCCGGACGACAATTTACATGGGCTAATAATCTAATCAATCCAACATATGAGAAGCTAGATAGGACTCTGACATCAACAGAATGGGAGCAACACTTTCCTTTATCCACAGTTGAGGCTTTAACAAGAGAAATTTCTGACCATACCCCACTCCTACTTAATACTAAAGAAGCATCTCCCGTAAAACCAAACCTGTTTAAGTTTGAATTAGGTTGGCTTCTCCGAGATGGCTTCTATGATTTGGTTAAGGAGATTTGGTGTAAGGATCAGGGTGGTGAAACCTCTATGGAGATATGGCAAGCAAAAATAAGAAAACTTTGCCAATATTTGAGAGGTTGGGCAAAAGATGTGAGTGGTAAAAATAATAAAGAAAAGAAAATGCTTCTAAACAAGTTGGATGAAATAGATAAGAAAGCTGAAACATGTCTATTATCACCACAAGAAATTAACTTGAAACAATGTTTAAACAATAGACTTGTACAACTGTTACAGGAGGAAAAACTAAAGTGGTACCAGAGAGCAAAGGTGAAAGATTTACTAGAGGGAGATTCTAACACTATATATTTTCACTTGGTAGCTAATGGAAAGCATAGAAAAACACATATATTTCAGCTTAAACAGGGTGATAAAATTATACATGGTGATGCTGAATTGAAAAGGTATGTCACCAAGTATTACAAAGATTTATTTGGTAAACCGGCTAATAATGATATTATTCTGGATGAAAACTGAATAGATGACATTCCACAAGTCACGGGAGAGGAAAATGAAGCCTTGACCGAACCTTTTTTAGAAAATGAAATCAGAGAGGCAATCTTTAGCATGGAACACAATAAAGCCCCTGGCCCAGATGGCTTTCCAGCAGAATTCTATCAAGTGTTTTGGGATGTAATTAAAGGGGATTTGATGGCTATGTTTGTAGACTTTCATGAAGGTAAATTACCTTTATATAGTCTTAATTTTGGGACCATTATTCTAATACCTCAGTGTAAGGATGCTACCATCATACAACAATACCGTCCTATCTGTCTCCTAAATGTAAGCTTCAAAATCTTTACCAAAGTGGCAACAAATAGAATTTCTTGTGTCGCTCAGAAAGTAATTAGCCCTACTCAAACCGCATTTATTCCTGGAAGGAACATAATGGAAGGAGTGGTAGTGCTACATGAAACAATACATGAGTTACATAGAAAGAAGTTAAATGGAGTAATTTTGAAAATTGATTTTGAAAAAGCCTATGACAAAGTAAAGTGGAATTTTATCCGACAAACACTTCGGATGAAGGGCTTCTCTCAAAAATGGTCTAATTGGATCCAAACTTTTGTTAAGGGTGGACATGTGGGGGTTAAAGTTAATGATGACATAGGACCAGATTTTAGGACTTATAAAGGTTTAAGACAAGGTGATCCTTTATCGTCAATCTTGTTTAATATTGTTGCGGATATGCTTGTGATATTAATAAATAGAGCAAAAATTGATGGGTAGATAACAGGAGTAATACCACATCTAGTAGATGGTGGATTATCCATCTTACAATACGCGGATGACACCATCATTTTTATGGATCATGATATTGTTAAAGCCACAAATATGAAACTTTTATTATGTGTGTTTGAACTATTATCAGGTCTCAAAATTAATTTTCATAAGAGTGAGATTTTTTGCTTTGGTCAAGCTACAGAATATGAACAACATTATGCCCATCTTTTTGGTTGCCAATCTAGATCTTATCCTTTTAGATACTTAGGAATTCCTATGCATTATTGAAAGCTAAGTAACGGTGATTGGAAAGTTATAGAAGAAAAATTTGAGAAGAAACTTAGCAGCTGGAAAGGCAAGCATATGTCCGTAGGAGGAAGGCTAGTTCTTATTAACTCAGTTCTCACCGGTCTCGTGTTGTATATGTTATCTTTTTTTTAAGTCCCAAAAGGAGTCTTACAAAAAATAGATTATTATCGATCATGGTTTTATTGGCAAGGTGATGAACACAAGAAAAAGTATAGGTTAACAAAATGGAGTATTCTTTGCCAACCAAAAGACCAAGGAGGGTTAGGAATTCAAAATATTGATATTCAAAACCAATGTCTTTTAAGTAAATGGTTGTTCAAATTAATCAATGAGGACGGAATATGGCAACAACTTCTTCGAAATAAATACCTACAAAATAAACCGATTGAGCAAATTCAAAGGAAACCCGGTGACTCACATTTTTGGTCCGGTCTTATGAAAGTAAAAGATAAATTTCTGAATCTAGGGTCCTTCAAATTAGGTGATGGGAACCAAGTTAGATTCTGGGAAGATAAGTGGGTTGAAAATTATACCTTTAAAGAGCGATACCTCTCTTTATATCATATTACAAGAAGAAAAGGCATTTCTGTTGCATCGGTGTTTAGTACAATTCCACTAAACATTTTATTTAGACGATCTTTAGTGGATACTAATTTGGTTTTATGGCACCAATTAGTATCAAATATTGCTCTCGTATCCCTCAACACACAACATGACGAATTTAGATGGGGTTTGCAACAATCAGGAAGGTTCACAGTACAGTCTATGTACAAATATTTAATTAATGATGGTGTTATAGTAAATAATAAAATTATTTGGACACTCAATATGCCTCTTAAGATCAAAATTTTTATGTGGTATTTATTTCAAGGGGTAACTTTGACTAAAGATA